>CAWUFW010017502.1:0-258874 GCA_963921515.1 Calotriton arnoldi | reverse complement strand
GTGTACTTCGTTCAGTTACGTATTTAACTGCATGTTATAGTTACAAATTAGCATTTAAAAAACCTTTGAAATTCACTGAAAAAACCATAGGTTTCAGGGACGTTATAGTTACAAATTAGCATTTAAAAAACCTTTGAAATTCACTGAAAAAACCATAGGTTTTAGGGACAGTTATAGTTAGTTGGACATTGCACTCGTACAAAACCCGTGAAATTCCCCCGTTATAGTTAGTCCAGCTAACTATAACTCGCGCCCGCAATGCACTGCTGATGACGTCACATATTACATCACTCATGACATGGTCAGTGACATCACTGATGACATCACTGATGACATCTCAAATGACATCATCCACGTGATAATCTGATGCACCTCCTTACACCCCAATATAACCTTTGATACACCCACTCTAAATTACAGACTGCCATTCGCAAAACCATAGACACTCCAACACCAATAACTACATACCCACTCACTGATTCTTAGGTCTACGCACACATCCACTCACTCACCCCGTACAGTCACTCATACTTACGGTCACTCAGTACAGGACTATCATATGCACTCATACTCCTATATAGACACTCAAACACCGCCACTCATCCATAGAGGTACTCACACACCCTAGTCAGTCATGCAAATAATTAAACACACTACCATTTACTCACCTATACAGTTATACACACACCAGCTCACTTACTCATACAAATAGTAGCACATTCTTACGCTCTTATACAATCACTGATACAAGCACACACTCATCCATACAGCCACTATCACAATCACTCACTCTCGCTTATAGCTATTTATATACTCCAACACACATATATACTGCCTTTCACATATGTAGTTACTCACACATGTACCACTGGGACATACATTCACTCACTAACACACTCTTACGCACACTTACCCACCCATACAGTCTATCACAGATGCACTCTTGAAACCATCCACCCAGTGAATCACCCACTCACACATCTATGCACAGAGTTGCACACACCCCTCCCACACAAACACTCAGGCACCCATACAGATACTCAGACAAGCATTCAATAACTCATATAGACACTCATGTAGCTATTCACAAACACATGCAGCCACTTACACAGCAACAGACAGACGGATACAGACATTCACCCAGTTTAGTCACTAACCCATGCATTCAGTAAGATACGTTAAATCACTCACTTATAGAGTCAGTCACGCACCTACTAAATCATCCATACAGACACTTACACACCCACTCATTCTTCAATACGTCTTTTCCTATATATATTAAAAATATTTAAACTTTACAGAAACACACAGTCACTGGATGATGTCATCAGTGATGTCATTTGAATGTCATCAGTGATGTCATCAGTGATATCACTGACCATGTCATGAGTGATGTAATATGTGACGTCATCAGCAGTGCATTGCGGGGGCGCGAGTTATAGTTAGCTGGACTAACTATAACGGGGGAATTTCACGGGTTTTGTACGAGTGCAATGTCCAACTAACTATAACTGTCCCTAAAACCTATGGTTTTTTCAGTGAATTTCAAAGGTTTTTAAATGCTAATTTGTAACTATAACGTCCCTGAAACCTATGGTTTTTCAGTGAATATATATATATATATATATATCCAACCACAAGTTTGCCCAACTTGAGAAGGCCCACACTGGAAACAAACTGCATCTGAGAGTGAAGATTGCAGCCCCTTCGTAATGCCGCTTTTCATCTAGCTTGGCTCTACGCGTTTCGGATGTTACTCCTTGCTCACAAGCCTTGCATTCAAAAAGACGAACAGCAACTGAAGTGTAAATCACCTGCTCTTTATTTCACTCAGTTCACTTGGTCAAGCCTCAGTGGGCGTGTCCTCTTACCCCGGAGGGCGGAACCCCAGGTATTCATGGTATTTGCAGTCTTTACACTTTGTAGTCCCAAGTGGGTGTCGCTGCCACACTTAATTAAAAATACAATCCTCAGTGGGTAAAGCAGACAAAGTTGAGTGCGCTGCTGGTACGAAATCATTTCACTCTTGGGCATATTTCAGTCCTGCATGGTGGGTCCGACACTTAAGACCCCCAGGTCCGCATTAATGGCGGCAGGGCCTCCCTCGCGGCCCAGGCATGACCGCTCAAATCCAATCACAAGTTTGCCCAACTTGAGAAGGCCCACACTGGAAACAAACTGCATCTGAGAGTGAAGATTGCAGCCCCTTCGTAATGCCGCTTTTCATCTAGCTTGGCTCTACGCGTTTCGGATGTTACTCCTTGCTCACAAGCCTTGCATTCAAAAAGACGAACAGCAACTGAAGTGTAAATCACCTGCTCTTTATTTCACTCAGTTCACTTGGTCAAGCCTCAGTGGGCGTGTCCTCTTACCCCGGAGGGCGGAACTGAGGTATTCATGGTATTTGCAGTCTTTACACTTTGTAGTCCCAAGTGGGTGTCGCTGCCACACTTAATTAAAAAATACAATCCTCAGTGGGTAAAGCAGACAAAGTTGAGTGCGCTGCTGGTACGAAATCATTTCACTCTTGGGCATATTTCAGTCCTGCATGGTGGGTCCGACACTTAAGACCCCCCAGGTCCGCATTAATGGCGGCAGGGCCTCCTCGCGGCCCAGGCATGACCGCTCAAATCCAACCACAAGTTTGCCCAACTTGAGAAGGCCCACACTGGAAATAATTTGCATCTGAGAGTGAAGATTGCAGCCCCTTCGTAATGCCGCTTTTCATCTAGCTTGGCTCTACGCGTTTCGGATGTTACTCCTTGCTCACAAGCCTTGCATTCAAAAAGACGAACAGCAACTGAAGTGTAAATCACCTGCTCTTTATTTCACTCAGTTCACTTGGTCAAGCCTCAGTGGGCGTGTCCTCTTACCCCGGAGGGTGGAACCCCAGGTATTCATGGTATTTGCAGTCTTTACACTTTGTAGTCCCAAGTGGGTGTCGCTGCCACACTTAATAAAAAAATACAATCCTCAGTGGGTAAAGCAGACAAAGTTGAGTGCGCTGCTGGTACGAAATCATTTCACTCTTGGTCATATTTCAGTCCTGCATGGTGGGTCCGACACTTAAGACCCCCCAGGTCCGCATTAATGGCGGCAGGGCCTCCTCGCGGCCCAGGCATGACCGCTCAAATCCAACCACAAGTTTGCCCAACTTGAGAAGGCCCACACTGGAAACAAACTGCATCTGAGAGTGAAGATTGCAGCCCCTTCGTAATGCCGCTTTTCATCTAGCTTGGCTCTACGCGTTTCGGATGTTACTCCTTGCTCACAAGCCTTGCATTCAAAAAGACGAACAGCAACTGAAGTGTAAATCACCTGCTCTTTATTTCACTCAGTTCACTTGGTCAAGCCTCAGTGGGCGTGTCCTCTTACCCGGAGGGCGGAACCCCAGGTATTCATGGTATTTGCAGTCTTTACACTTTGTAGTCCCAAGTGGGTGTCAGCTGCCACACTTAATTAAAAAATACAATCCTCAGTGGGTAAAGCAGACAAAGTTGAGTGCGCTGCTGGTACGAAATCATTTCACTCTTGGTCATATTTCAGTCCTGCATGGTGGGTCCGACACTTAAGACCCCCCAGGTCCGCATTAATGGCGGCAGGGCCTCCTCGCGGCCCAGGCATGACCGCTCAAATCCAACCACAAGTTTGCCCAACTTGAGAAGGCCCACACTGGAAACAAACTGCATCTGAGAGTGAAGATTGCAGCCCCTTCGTAATGCCGCTTTTCATCTAGCTTGGCTCTACGCGTTTCGGATGTTACTCCTTGCTCACAAGCCTTGCATTCAAAAAAGACGAACAGCAACTGAAGTGTAAATCACCTGCTCTTTATTTCACTCAGTTCACTTGGTCAAGCCTCAGTGGGCGTGTCCTCTTACCCGGAGCGGAACCCCAGGTATTCATGGTATTTGCAGTCTTTACACTTTGTAGTCCCAAGTGGGTGTCGCTGCCACACTTAATTAAAAATACAATCCTCAGTGGGTAAAGCAGACAAAGTTGAGTGCGCTGCTGGTACGAAATCATTTCATTCTTGGGCATATTTCAGTTCTGCATGGTGGGTCCGACACTTAAGACCCCCCAGGTCCGCATTAATGGCGGCAGGGCCTCCTCGCGGCCCAGGCATGACCGCTCAAATCCAACCACAAGTTTGCCCAACTTGAGAAGGTCCACACTGAAACAAACTGCACCTGAGAGTGAAGATTGCAGCCCCTTACGTAATGCCGCTTTTCATCTAGCTTGGCTCTACGACGTTTCGGATGTTACTCCTTGCTCACAAGCCTTGCATTCAAAAGACGAACAGCAACTGAAGTGTAAATCACCTGCTCTTTATTTCACTCAGTTCACTTGGTCAAGCCTCAGTGGGCGTGTCCTCTTACCCCGGAGGGCGGAACCCACTTGGGACTACAAAGTGTAAAGACTGCAAATACCATGAATACCTGGGGTTCCGCCCTCCGGGGTAAGAGGACACGCCCACTGAGGCTTGACCAAGTGAACTGAGTGAAATAAAGAGCAGGTGATTTACACTTCAGTTGCTGTTCGTCTTTTTGAATGCAAGGCTTGTGAGCAAGGAGTAACATCCAGCAGCGTAGAGCCAAGCTAGATGAAAGCGGCATTACGAAGAGGCTGCAATCTTCACTCTCAGATGCAGTTTGTTTCCAGTGTGGGCCTTCTCAAGTTGGGCAAACTTGTGGTTGGATTTGAGCGGTCATGCCTGGGCAGCGAGGAGGCCCTGCCGCCATTAATGCGGACCTGGGGGTCTTAAGTGTCGGACCCACCATGCAGGACTGAAATATGCCCAAGAGTGAAATGATTTCGTACCAGCAGCGCACTCAACTTTGTCTGCTTTACCCACTGAGGATTGTATTTTTAATTAAGTGTGGCAGCGACACCACTTGGGACTACAAAGTGTAAAGACTGCAAATACCATGAATACCTGGGGTTCCGCCCTCCGGGAGTAGAGGACACGCCCACTGAGGCTTGACCAAGTGAACTGAGTGAAATAAAGAGCAGGTGATTTACACTTCAGTTGCTGTTCGTCTTTTTGAATGCAAGGCTTGTGAGCAGGGAGTAACATCAGCAGCGTGAGAGCCAAGCTAGATGAAAAGCGGCATTACGAAGGGGCTGCAATCTTCACTCTCAGATGCAGTTTGTTTCCAGTGTGGGCCTTCTCAAGTTGGGCAAACTTGTGGTTGGATTTGAGCGGTCATGCCTGGGCCGCGAGGAGGCTCTGCCGCCATTAATGCGGACCTGGGGGGTCTTAAGTGTCGGACCCACCATGCAGGACTGAAATATGCCCAAGAGTGAAATGATTTCGTACCAGCAGCGCACTCAACTTTGTCTGCTTTACCCACTGAGGATTGTATTTTTAATTAAGTGTGGCAGCGACACCCACTTGGGACTACAAAGTGTAAAGACTGCAAATACCATGAATACCTGGGGTTCCGCCCTCCGGGAGTAGAGGACACGCCCACTGAGTCTTGACCAAGTGAACTGAGTGAAATAAAGAGCAGGTGATTTAAACTTCAGTTGCTGTTCGTCTTTTGAATGCAAGGCTTGTGAGCAGGAGTAACATCCGAAGCGGGTAGAGCCAAGCTAGATGAAAAGCGGCATTACGAAGGGGCTGCAATCTTCACTCTCAGATGCAGTTTGTTTCCAGTGTGGGCCTTCTCAAGTTGGGCAAACTTGTGGTTGGATATATTTATATATATATATATTTTCCAACAGCCCCCAAGAACAAGAGCAGATGCAGGCACTCCCGGTAGGCTGAAATTTCTTTATTGATAAAGTCATAAGGCGATGTCCGTCCTGACGCGTTTCGGCTGGTCCCAGCCTTTGTCAAAGTCATTTGTTTGTTAGATTTTTCAATTTTAAAGGTACAGTGCACATAGACATAGAAAACAGCACATCCATTACCACTATGTCTCCCTCATAATGCATCCTGTACCTAAACTGGCATAATAAACGTTTAGATGCAGTTTTTTTTACTTATTTCAGAAAAATTGTTTTTACACTTTTTTGATGTTTTTGCTAAAGAATTCTATATTTATAAAAACAAGCCTCCTTGGCATTATCATAACAAATCCAACAAACTCTGGACCGGGAAGCGAATGAGAAGCATACTCTTGGGCCAGTGCCCTTTATCTGATGGATGGCATGTAGTACCTATCTGAGGTCAAACCTTACATAGCAGTATACATGGCATGGCCATCCTCACATATTAGGCTTATCATAAATATGCACATAAAAATTCTAATTCATTGATCAAAGTAAAAATGAAAGGATACCAATAAATACATAAATAGTAGGATGGTAAGGTATGATTTCCAATTGATCAATTTCCATAAAATATGTATTACATAGATCATATAAAGGTCAATTCATATCAAAACATCAAATCTAATCATATAAGTCCAATCATTACTAAAAATTCCATAAATAATTATAAATGTGCAAAATTGATAAGCATACATAAAGTGCCAAAATGTCACAAAGCCTTGAGCTTGGAATCGGTAGGATCGCAGTATATAAAGTGCTCTAGTGCAGGGATAAAACCATCTCCTATTGCACTCTCTTTGGGTCTCCCAGCCCAATTTAATTGTGCAAAATTGCTAAGCATATGTAAAGTGCCCACGTGCAAAGTAACCTCAGAATTGGAATCAACAGTATCCCAATATATAAAATGCTCCAGTATGAGGATAAAAACATTTTCCATTACACAATCTTTTTATGTTCCAAACAAATTCAAATTCCAGCATTACAACCAGTAGTCGTGCATATACACAACCACAAAGCATAGCCAAAGTGCAAAAGTGCCAGATGTCCTAATGTTTCAAATCAGGGATACCCTCATATATAAAGTGCTCTAGTGCGAAGATAAAAACCGTCTCCTATTGCACAATCTTTCAATATCCCTGACCAATTTGCATTCCAGCATTGCAACAAAGTGGGGCATATTCCAAGACAATGGGAGGGGAGCAGGGTGATGTACAAGTTACCATTCAACCCAAGTGTACTTCTAGCTCCTCATCCCTGTTTAGACCCTTTGGGAATTTCGTATTCAGATCCAGGATGTATCTCGATTCTAGATGTCTGAGGTTTAGTACTCTGTTGCCTCCTCTGATGTTTGGGGGAATCCTATCAATTGCAAAGAACATCAATAGGCCAGGATCACTGTCATGTTTGTCATAAAAGTGTTTTGCCACAGAGTAGGTGAAATCCTGGTTCCTAATTGCTCGCTGATGCTCTAGCATCCGTTTTTTCAAAGGAAAAATCGTACTCCCCACATACATCAGTTGACATGGGCAGCTGAGTACATAGATGCAATGGTCAGTGTTACAATTAAAAAAGTCTTTTATCTTGATTAAATGTCCGTCACTAGATTTAAACGTGAGGACATTTTTCACCATCCTGCAGGCCTTGCAACTGTTGCACTTATAAAACCCTCTTACAGTGGATAGCCACGTCTCTGGTTTACAGCCTCCATCAAAATAGCTATGTGTTAGATTATCACCCAGTGTCCTCCCTTTTCTGTATGTCACAGGGGGTGCCATAGGTAAATCCTTACCAATTACATTATCTCTTTTGGCAACCTGCCAGCGTCTTCTCAATATCTGATAGATTCTAGGAGACATTTGATTAAAACAGGTGATCAGTCTAGCTACCGTGCCTTCCTTTGGAACCCTATCATTGGGATAAAGCAACTGGTTTCTGGCAATATAGCAATTTTATGTCAGAACATGACATGCAATTTTATGTCACAAACACGGCTAAAGGGCATTGGAGTGCTTTACATAAGCATCAGAATACATTACACAAACTCAGATTAATTTTATTTTAAGCACAGGAGATTAAGTGATTTGCATAGAAACAAAGGATGGTGAACCAATGCTGGGACTCAAACCTGGTTCTCCAGATCCAAAGTCAGCAGTTCTGGCCATTAGGTCTCATCCTAATTTCTCAATTTCTATGTTAAAGTCATACGCAAGCAGTTTGGTTGTGTATGATCATGTTGAGTGAATGCATTCTCTGTTGAAGTGGCTTTGTGAAGTAAAAACACAGCACCAACAAATACTGGAAGGTTTGCAGAGTGTGCTTTGGAATACTTGCAAGGATTTGTTTCAAAACTAGTTTAGGGACATTTTCAGCACCTTTGCACTGGCAGCTGTACAAACATGGATAATCATTTTAAACATTACTTACATGTAGACCAGGACTTTTGTTTGGAGTAGTAGTAAACTTTATTGTTTGGTCAATAAAAGCTATAACAACTGTGTGCAAATGGCAAATAAATATGTGATTAAAAAGAAATAGAATTGGCGATCTCCCATTTTCCTTCTGTGTGGGTCAGCGTCAATTTGCTGCCTTTTACTGATCTATATCCTGCAAAAAAATTGTTTCTGAATACTTTGGCTGGAAAAGCAGACCCTTTTTCGGAAGGAGGATCCACTCTGGCGGGACTTCATGTCAATCACATTAGCAAAATTCCAGGAGTTATTAAAGAGCGATATATAAGGTTAAAATAGCTGCCCCTGCCCCCATAGACCTTTTGGGTGGATAAGAACACTGGGAGTATTTAATATCTACATGTCACTTTCCTTACCCCCAGGTCTAGCTTAAAAATACTGTGCACGGCCTTGTTCCCTATTTAATTCTCTTTGATGGCCCCGGGCCTGCCGTCCCGTCTGGCCCAGGTGAATTAGTGAGTTATCAGGTTTTGGACTTACTTTTGGCAGGGGGAAGCTGAGATTGGTGGGCAGAGATGGAGCATAAGTTTGTTAATGAATTTCGCAAATCTCACCAGGACCCATAGCGGGGAATGCACAAAACATAGTGAGGAAGCTTCCTGGCAAGTGCGCACTATGTGAGCAATAAAGGTCGGCTTAAGCAGTGATCTACATTGGGTGTCTAGTTTGGGGCAGCAACATAGCAAGTGCAGCCATGATTCATGCCTGTTACTGCACAGCTTGCATTCCACTGTTCCACTTTGACCGGACCAAGCTGGGTTGAAGTCTCTTACTGGAAGCACTAAAAGTTGCATGAACAAGATCTACCTACTTGTTTGTACATTTATGACTTCCAGGAGGTATGGCTGCGGCTTCCCCGCCAAGTAGGATTTGTTCAAGGTTTGAACCAGTACTGAGTTGTCTAGTGGTCTTAGGTTTTGCTCCCTTGAGGATTCCTTCAGTTGCCTATTTATTGCTTTCTTCCAGGCTGTGTATGATACCTCCCCTGATCATAGGGCCGGTTCCTCTACTTGGAAGAAATCAATAGCGTCCCTTAGATTGTTAGACCACGAATTGCCTGGAGTCTCAGAGATAAATTTCAGATGGGCCCTTAGTGAGTTAGAAGAAGCCTTTGTTGCACAGATGTAGTATTTTAGTAGGGAGTCTTTACAGTCTATAGATTGGTTCACAAGGCCGAATTCCAGTCTTAATCTTGAACGGTGTGTGTGTCGTGGCGGTTGAAATGTTTTCCTGTAAGTGGTACAATTAATTTTCTCCAAGACAGAAACTAATACTCCTGGAAGGGCATGATGCCCATACTGCAAAGCTTGAAGCAGAGTTGCATTCATGACCTTGAGTATAGGGGCAGAAGACGCACTGCTAAGTAACAAATTCAGTTGGTTGATTCTGTGAATGACTGGAGCTCCATTCTATATCAGAGATTTCTCGTGTGCCGTTGGTTTGCTATTTTCACTTAAACATACTCCAAGATAGTTAAATTTCCTGGTGGTGTTGCGGTCATGCTATCCAGGTGTCAGGTTAGGTGCTTTTTTTGGTGTCTTCAAAAGATAACAACCTTTGTCTTGTCTTGGTTTACCAGGAGATGATCGTCTGCATTATAGGAATTCAGGACTATCAGAGCTTGTTGAATTCCTGCTTTAGTGTGATCCATTATCATGATGTAATCTGCATATTGGATAATATGCAGTTTGGTAGACCCTGGCTTGGGGGATCCTAGGCAGCTGGTTTCCATGAACTTCCCCAGGTCAGTAGTATACAGTTGAAAAGCAGGGGAGCCAGAAGACAACCCTGCTTTAGACCTCGGTTGATATAGATTTGCAAGTGACAGTACTGGCACAATTTTTCACGTGAACCCATGCCCCTGAGTATAGTAAGATGATTGCTCTTAGCAGCTTTGGGGGTACCCTCCAGGATTCAGGTTTCCTCCAGAGGGTTGGCCGGTCAACCCCATCAAAAGCCGCACTGTAATCTATAAAACAGCAAAAAAGCGGTAACTGATTGGTGTCTCAGGAAAGACAGAGCTATGATATTGTCCACTGTGGATGCCGCAGCCTGGAAGCCTGATTGAAAAAAACGGCAGAACTTTCACTACCCACCAAAAAAATCAGCTCCCGACCAAACGGTGTGTCCTGAGCCACAGTTTGGAAAAGGGTGCTCTAGTCCACTTCAGTGCTGTTGTTCCAGCCTCATTGCTGAAGCACATTCCTATTCCTATTAATCTGGTTTTCATCTTCAATGCAGTGCTGGGCCAACTACCCTGCAAATCTGATACAATGTCATATGTGCTGAATAGTGAGTGTGAGAAGTTGGCCTCGCATATGCTGTCCACTAATTATAGTGGGCACCGTGCACCAGTCCAAAGCGACTCTTATGGTAGGTAGGTTAAAGACAACCTTATTGAAAGCTATCCTAGTGGTAGCTATGGAGAGCAGCCTTCAGGCTAAGTCTTGAAGGAATGTAAAGCAGCTTGTTTTACCAGTCTATAATCTCTTGAGTGACCAAATGAAAGAGCACCACACCAGGTATATATTCAAAATATATGTATTTATTACTAAACACACCCCTCTAGTCTCTTTATGAGGCTAGAGTTCGAAATACATAGGTTATAAGATCTTAAATCACAGTAATAGCACAAATACACGTTTGGGCCCTAGGGGCGTACCAAACCATATACCAATAAAGTGGTATGCGAACCACGACTGAACTAGACACTAGGCCTAGAGCCTCTAGAAGTGCTTGGACCACAAGGAACCACCCAAGGTAGTGACACAGGGGACCCACGGGAGACGCGTGCAGTGTAAATACACAACCGCGATACGCCGTTAACTTCTATGGAGAAAGTCGGGATCGGGAAAATAGAGGAAAGGGACACTTAAAAGAGGACTAGGACAAAACCCCTTGAGATCTAGGACTTTGAAGAGTCTCTACCCACGGGAGCACCGGAGTACTCGTGTTACCTCACCCAGGGAAGCCGGGTGCATAGGTGCCTTTCGGGGTCGGGTTTCGTCGTCGGTTCTTATGGCGATCTGCTGCAAAGTGCTGCTGGCGACCAGGAGAAAAGTGTCCGGGTGGATCCAAGAGTGGATCGGAGTTCTGAAGAACCTGAAAGCAGAGGGGACAGAGTCTGGGTCACTAGCCAGTGACCAGGGAGGTGATGGACAGATGCCCACCGATGTCGAGTGCTTCAGGTTCGATGACGGTCGTCTTGACTCTTCAGCCACGAGGTCCGGGAGGCGTTGTCGGCGACCAGGAGCAGGATTCGGGCTGTTGCTCGATGTCTGTCGAGTGCAGAGGTGTCGGCGACCAGATTGGACCCAACAAGCCTTGGCAACGGCAAGTCTCGAGTAAGATGTAGATCGTCGATGATGCAGACCAGCAAGGTCTGGGGAACTCACCCAGCGAGGGTAAGTGAGGGCAGGCCTGGAGCAACCAGACTGCCAAGTAAAGAAAAGATTGGCCTTCGTTAAGGGCTACTAGCCAACGGGCTAGCGACCGCGAAGGAGCCTCGTGACGCCGCACGTGGAGCTGGCTTACAGGACACTCGTGGAGTGGGGGCCAGTGATCTTCGGTGCAGGTGGTGCTGGAGGCTAGGGCTACTCGGAGCCCAAAGCACGACTTCTTGGGAGACCCAGAAGATGGTGCACTTGCAAATGTGCTCGGTGTCCAGGGGTCACGGTCTCAAGTCACCCACGATAGCCACGGGCCTCAGCTTTGCTGGGGACTCAGGGTAGCCTCGGGGAAGTCTGAGAATCCACCTCTGGTGATGCGATGACTTCGGCGTCCGACGGGAGCTTCAGTGATGCGAACCGGACAGATGCTTCTTTGGTGCCTGCCAAGCAGGGGAGTCACTCCTTGACCCCAAGGGAGATTCTTCAGTCCTCTAATCGTGAGTAGAGCGTCGAAGGTCCAGGATTCTGTTTCAGAGTTTCGTCCAGGTATAATCTAAAGTCCTAAGGACTGGGTTCCTACCTTTATTCTAAAAATAGGGGATGGACTACTCTGTGGCCCCACCTATGGGTGGGTCAGGGCAGAGGGGTGGCTACACCCCTTTCCCTTTGTCCAGTTCGCGCCAAAGCAGGGGCTGCAAGCCCCTGATCCGGTTTGAACTGGGGTATGCACAGGGACACCAAATGTGCCCCCAGTGCAGGACTTCAAAGCACCCGAAAGTGCTCCCGCCCAGCCCCAATACACATTGTCCTGTCTGGGGAGGTGGTCACACCTCCCTGGGACAGGAAACCTATTGTCCAGGCCTCCCCTGCCGGAGTTTCGTCCAGCAGCAGGAGGCCAGACTCGTGTCTGTGGCAGCAGCATCCATTTTGTGATGCCAGGGCTCTGGAAAGAAGTTACCGGACTCGTCAGAGTTAACATGCCTTTCCCTCTAGAAGGGTGGAATGCTACCCCCGCCGCCAGGATTGGCGGGGGGTAGTATTCCAAGATGTTTGACACCAAACACGACATGTTTAGGTGCAGCCATTCCATAGTTAGCATTTTACCGCGAGGATATAATGCGTTTAAGAGTATATGGTCAGGCTGCACTACAAACAGCATCAGAGATGGTCTCCGAACGCTGCAGAGGGGCCCTGCTCATGCAGGGGCACCCTCTCACATAGGAACCATGCACTCTGCCTTTAGGATTGATAAGGCCTGCCTTAGGAGTGACTTATAGGTTTATATGTGTGTATGCTTTTAGTGATATAGGTAACCTATACCACAGCAAGGGGTGCATGCACCACCTTACCCAGGCTGCAGTAGCAGACCTGTGGTGTCAGTTTGGATGGCCTACCAGGGGTGGCATAATACATGCTGCAGCCCCTGGCAGGCCTCTGAGGTACCTATGCCCTTGGTACATAGTATACCATATACTAGGGACTTACAAGGGCACTCCAGATCCCAATCAGTGATGTGCCTAAGGCACATGGAGACCCTTTTAAAGAGGAAACAGCTAGGCTGGGGTTCTGAATAGCAGGGCCCCAGCCAGACTAATGTCGAAAACCAGTGAAGTATCAGCAAAAAGTGGGGGTACCCCTGTGAAGCAGATCCTACTCTCCTACACAACCCCCCCCAAACGTAGGGACATTAAACTAACCTTGCCCAGTTAAGTCTTCATGTTCTAAGTGGAAATACCTAGAGAGTCCATCTGCATTCGCATGGTTACTCCCAGGCCTATGTTCCACTGTAAAGTCCATCCCCTGTAGGGAAATGGACCACCTAAGCAGTTTGGGGTTTTCACCCTTCATTTGTTTTAGCCATAAGAGGGGCTTATGGTCTGTCTGAACCAGGAAGTGTGTACCAAACAAGTATGGCCTCAACTTCTTCAGAGCCCAGACCACAGCAAAGGCCTCCCTCTCTATGGCTGACCAACGTTTCTCTCTAGGGGTCAGCCTTCTGCTAATAAAAGCTACTGGCTGATCCTGACCTTCTTCATTCAATTGTGACAGTACAGCCCCTACCCCCAATTCAGATGCATCAGTTTGAACAATGAACTTCTTGGAGTAATCAGGACTCTGCAGAATTGGAGCAGTGCACATGGCCTGCTTGAGGTCATCAAATGCCTTTTGACAGCTAGCTGTCCACTGAACCTTTTTGGGCATTTTCTTAGAAGTTAAGTCATTCAAGGGTGTCACTATTGATCCATACCCCTTGACAAATCTCCTATAGTACCCAGTCAGGCCTAAGAAGGCTCTCACCTGAGTCTGGGTAGTGGGAGCAGTCCAGTCCATGATGGTCTGGATCTTGCTCTGCAAAGGTTGAACCTGGCCTCCACCCACAAGGTGGCCCAGGTACACAACCTGACTCTGCCCTATCTGGCACTTAGTGGCCTTGATAGTCAGGCCTGCCTTTTGCAGGGCCTGTAAAACATTCCTGAGGTGGACCAGGTGATCCTCCCAGGTGGAGCTAAAGACAGCAATATCATCTAGATAAGCTGCACTATAGGCCTCCAGTCCTGTGAGAACTGTGTTCACCAACCTCTGGAAAGTGGCAGGTGCATTTTTCAGACCAAAGGGCATTACCACAAATTGATAATGCCCACTAGGGGTTGAAAATGCTGTTTTGGGCTTTGCAGTATCAGCTAGTCTGATCTGCCAGTAGCCAGCTGTTAGGTCAAATGTGCTGAGATATTTGGCAGAGGCCAAAGTATCTATGAGCTCATCTGCCCTGGGTATTGGATGGGCATCAGTCCTAGTGACTGCATTGAGGCCCCTGTAGTCTACACAAAACCTCATCTCTCTTTTCCCACCACTGGTGTGAGGTTTAGGTACTAGGACTACTGGACTAGCCCAAGGGCTATCTGAGGGCTCAATCACTCCCAATTCCAACATCTTCTGGACTTCAGTCCTGATACAGTCCCTGACATGGTCAGGTTGCCTATAAATCTTGTTTTTAATAGGCAGACTGTCCCCAGTGTCCACTTCATGAGTGCACCAGGTGGTCTGACTGGGTGTCAGTGAAAACATATGTCTAAACTGATTGAGGACTTGCCTGCAATCAGTTTGTTGCTGGGTAGTGAGGCTGCCTGCCAAGGCTGCACCATCAACTGACCCATCGTCAGGGTTCTGTGAGAGCAGGTCAGGGAGTGGGTCACTCTCTTCCTCCTGCCCTTCATCAGTAGCCATGAGCAAGCCCATGTCTGCCCTGTCCACATATGGCTTAAGTCTGTTGACATGGAGAACCCTGTGGGGACTCCTGGGTGTTCCTAGGTCCACTAAGTAAGTGACCTCACCCTTCTGCTCAACAATAGTGTGGGGTCCACTCCATTTGTCTTGGAGAGCTGCTGGGGCCACTGGCTCCAACACCCACACCTTCTGTCCTGGCTGGTAAACAGTCAGAACAGCCTTTTGGTCATGCCAGGCCTTCTGAAGTTCCTGGCTAGCCTCAAGGTTTTTGGTTGCCTTTTTCATGTACTCGGCCATCCTGGAGCGGAGACCAAGTACATAGTCCACTATATCTTGCTTTGGGGGCTTGAGAGGTAACTCCCATCCTTCCTTCACCAAGCACAGTGGACCCCTCACAGGGTGGCCAAACAGAAGTTCAAAAGGGCTGTACCCAACCCCCTTCTGAGGCACCTCCCTATATGCGAATAAAAGGCAGGGCAAGAGTATGTCCCATCTACGCCTAAGCTTTTCTGGGAGCCCTTTAATCATGCCCTTCAAGGTTTTGTTGAATCTCTCAACTAAACCATTGCATTGTGGGTGATAGGGTGTGGTGAACTTATAAGTAACTCCACACTCCTTCCACATTGCCTTTAAGTACCCAGACATGAAGTTTGCACCCCTGTCTGATACCACCTCCTTAGGAAAGCCCACTCTTGAGAAAATTCCCAGGAGGGCCCTTGCCACCACAGGTGCTGTAGTGGTCCTAAGGGGTATAGCCTCTGGGTACCTGGTGGCATGATCCACTACCACCAGTATAAATCTGTGCCCAGATGCTGTTTGGGGATCCATGGGACCAACAATGTCAATCCCTACCCTCTCAAAGGGCACCCCCACCACAGGTAGTGGTATCAGGGGGCCTTTGTAGTGCCACCTGCTTTGCCACTGGCTTGGCAGGTTACACAGGAGCGACAAAACTCCTTACTGTCTTCAGACATGTGGGGCCAGTGAAAGTGAGGGACAATTCTGTCCCAAGTCTTGTTCTGGCCCAGGTGTCCTGCTAAGGGAATATCATGGGCTAGGGTCAATAGGAAGCCCCTGAACTTCAAAGGTATTACCAACCTCCTGGTAGCACCAGGCTTGGGGTCTCTACTCTCTGAGTACAGGAGTCCATCATCCCAATACACTGTATGGGGACCACTAGCTTTCCCAGCAGCCTCAGCAGCAGCTTGCTGTCTGAGGGGTTCAAGGGAGGGGCAGCTCTGCTGCTCCTGGCTCAGATCTGCCCTAGAAGGTCCCCCTGTCCCCAAGAACTCAACCTGGTCAGGTTCAAGTTCCTCTGGGACAGTTCCTTCTTCAGGGCTGAGATCATCCCCCTCAAGGGACTGATCTTCCTCCTGAGCCAAGGGGAAGGCACTGCCTTAACCCTACTACTCCTCCTCTTGGAAGGCACTTGGTCCATTCTTCCAGAATCCAAGGCCTGTTCAGTGCTAGACATTTTGGCTTGTGACCTGGTCACAGCAAACACATCTGCAGGGATCCCCAGCATTTCTGCATGGGTCCTGAGCTCCACTTCTGCCCAAGCAGAAGTCTCTAAGTCATTGCCAAGCAAGCATTCGACTGGTAGGTTTGCACTTACCACAACCTTCTTAAGGCCAGTTACCCCTCCCCAGGAGAAGTTAACAACTGCCAGAGTATGGTCTGTTCTGACATTGCTAGCATTGGTCACTTGGTACATTTCACCAAGCATAACTTGCCCAGGTAGCACAAGGTCTTGTGTCACCATGGTGACACTTGCCCCTGTGTCCCTAAATGCCAAAGCCTCTCGTCCATTGATTAAAGGCTGTTGTCTGTACTTGCCCAGATTACTGGGACTCATAGAGGAGGGCACATCCATGCCTCCATCACAGACTAACACAGCCTGAGTCAGTTCTCTAACTAGGTCAGAGCCCAACTCAGTTCCCAGGGTGAACCCTACTAAACCCTTTGCTGGAGCACTTCCACCAACTGTACTAGGGGGAACAGGTGCCTTAGGGGCATTGGTGGGTGCTGGACTGGAGTCTTTGGACTTGGTGCAATCACTGGTCCAGTGGGTCTTTTGCTTACAGACCTTGCACCATGGTTTTCTTTGGCCTTTACCCTTGGTAGACTGGGAATCCCCACCAGAAGAAGATTTTTGGGGGCCTGATGAAGACTTTTGATCTTTACCCTTCTCCCCACCCTTGTCAGAGTTCTTAGCATCTTGCTTCTTGGTTTCCCCACCTTGGTTCTGTACCTTCTGCTTCACCCTGGTTCTGACCCATTTGTCTGCCTTCTTTCCCAATTCTTGGGGAGAGGTCAGATCAGAGTCAACCAGGTACTGATGCAACAGCTGATTTTGACAGTTATTAAGAATCTGCTCCCTCATTATCAGATTATACAATCCTGAGAAGTCACACACCTTACTGCCCATCAACCAGCCTTCCAGAGCCTTGGCAGAACAATCCACATAGTCTACCCAGTCTTGAGTCTGTGCTTTTTGGGTGTCTCTGAACTTCAACCTGTACTGTTCAGTGGTTAGGCCAAACCCATCAATAAGAGCACTCTTCAAGACCTTGTAATTGTCAGCATCCTCCTCTCTAACAGTGAGGAGCTTGTCTCTACCTTTGTCAGCAAAGGAGAGCCACAAGATTGCTGCCCACTGCTCCTGAGGGACCTTCTGTACTTTACAGGCCCTCTCTAAAGCAGTTATCCATTTGTGGATATCATCCCCACTCTGGTAGGGAGGGACAATCTTGCTCAGGTTCCTATGGTCATAGGACCTTTCCCTATCTCTAGGGACATGGCTGCCACCATGGGACTCTAGTCCCAACTTTCTTCTCTCTTTAAGGAGATCTAGGGATTCTCTATCTAAAGCTAATTGCTTCTTCCTGATCTCTAGCTGAGTTTCCTCATACTGGACCAGTCTCTTTCTTCTCTCATGAGAGGATTCCCTCCTGTGAGAAGAAACAGAGCTCCCTATGGAGGTGCCAGAGTGGTTAGACTCCTGAGAAGGAGACCTAGACTTTCTGAGCACACTCATAATCCTTCCTGGGGGGACAAAGGTGTGGTTCTCCAGATCCTCATCTTCATCTTCCCCAGAAGGGATTGGGTTTTCCAGGTCAGGGTCATTGTCACCCTCCTGGTCAGTTTCAGAGGGGGGCTGGGGGTAGTAGTACCCCTGGCCCCTTCCTCATCTGCTGGCCCACCCTCTGCTCCTACCCCTTCAGTCTCTGAAGACTTACTAAGATCATAAGCCACCAACAACTCCTGGAGGTGTTGGGTGGTGGGACTTTGGCCTGTCCTTAATTTCCTCACGTTACACAAAGCTCTCAGTTCCAAGAATGGGAGTGTGTCATACTTGGAGGGGAAGCTCCATGGCTTCCTGCAGGGCATCTTTGGATCCTGCTTTTAAAGACATTACTAGTGTGGTGTGGTGTATGCACTACCTACTCTAGTGTGGCCTACTAAACTCTCTTGAGTTGTAGAAAGGGTTGTGCTATCCCTTAACACACAACTCTAAGTTCAGTAGAACTTACTGATATTCTAAGCTTAAATTATATGTACCTTAGGTACCTTTAGTGGTTTTCAGTTGATCAATTCAATTGAGATTATCTGGTAAAACAATAGCAAGCTGGAATCCCACACGCTGCACACCAATGTGAGAAGTTGGCCTGGCATATGCTGTCCACTAATTATAGTGGGCACCGTGCACCAGTCCAAAGCGACTCTTATGGTAGGTAGGTTAAAGACAACCTTATTGAAAGCTATCCTAGTGGTAGCTATGGAGAGCAGCCTTCAGGCTAAGTCTTGAAGGAATGTAAAGCAGCTTGTTTTACCAGTCTATAATCTCTTGAGTGACCAAATGAAAGAGCACCACACCAGGTATATATTCAAAATATATGTATTTATTACTAAACACACCCCTCTAGTCTCTTTATGAGGCTAGAGTTCGAAATACATAGGTTATAAGATCTTAAATCACAGTAATAGCACAAATACACGTTTGGGCCCTAGGGGCGTACCAAACCATATACCAATAAAGTGGTATGCGAACCACGACTGAACTAGACACTAGGCCTAGAGCCTCTAGAAGTGCTTGGACCACAAGGAACCACCCAAGGTAGTGACACAGGGGACCCACGGGAGACGCGTGCAGTGTAAATACACAACCGCGATACGCCGTTAACTTCTATGGAGAAAGTCGGGATCGGGAAAATAGAGGAAAGGGACACTTAAAAGAGGACTAGGACAAAACCCCTTGAGATCTAGGACTTTGAAGAGTCTCTACCCACGGGAGCACCAGAGTACTCGTGTTACCTCACCCAGGGAAGCCGGGTGCATAGGTGCCTTTCGGGGTCGGGTTTCGTCGTCGGTTCTTATGGCGATCTGCTGCAAAGTGCTGCTGGCGACCAGGAGAAAAGTGTCCGGGTGGATCCAAGAGTGGATCGGAGTTCTGAAGAACCTGAAAGCAGAGGGGACAGAGTCTGGGTCACTAGCCAGTGACCAGGGAGGTGATGGACAGATGCCCACCGATGTCGAGTGCTTCAGGTTCGATGACGGTCGTCTTGACTCTTCAGCCACGAGGTCCGGGAGGCGTTGTCGGCAACCAGGAGCAGGATTCGGGCTGTTGCTCGATGTCTGTCGAGTGCAGAGGTGTCGGCGACCAGATTGGACCCAACAAGCCTTGGCAACGGCAAGTCTCGAGTAAGATGTAGATCGTCGATGATGCAGACCAGCAAGGTCTGGGGAACTCACCCAGCGAGGGTAAGTGAGGGCAGGCCTGGAGCAACCAGACTGCCAAGTAAAGAAAAGATTGGCCTTCGTTAAGGGCTACTAGCCAACGGGCTAGCGACCGCGAAGGAGCCTCGTGACGCCGCACGTGGAGCTGGCTTACAGGACACTCGTGGAGTGGGGGCCAGTGATCTTCGGTGCAGGTGGTGCTGGAGGCTAGGGCTACTCGGAGCCCAAAGCACGACTTCTTGGGAGACCCAGAAGATGGTGCACTTGCAAATGTGCTCGGTGTCCAGGGGTCACGGTCTCAAGTCACCCACGATAGCCACGGGCCTCAGCTTTGCTGGGGACTCAGGGTAGCCTCGGGGAAGTCTGAGAATCCACCTCTGGTGATGCGATGACTTCGGCGTCCGACGGGAGCTTCAGTGATGCGAACCGGACAGATGCTTCTTTGGTGCCTGCCAAGCAGGGGAGTCACTCCTTGACCCCAAGGGAGATTCTTCAGTCCTCTAATCGTGAGTAGAGCGTCGAAGGTCCAGGATTCTGTTTCAGAGTTTCGTCCAGGTATAATCTAAAGTCCTAAGGACTGGGTTCCTACCTTTATTCTAAAAATAGGGGATGGACTACTCTGTGGCCCCACCTATGGGTGGGTCAGGGCAGAGGGGTGGCTACACCCCTTTCCCTTTGTCCAGTTCGCGCCAAAGCAGGGGCTGCAAGCCCCTGATCCGGTTTGAACTGGGGTATGCACAGGGACACCAAATGTGCCCCCAGTGCAGGACTTCAAAGCACCCGAAAGTGCTCCCGCCCAGCCCCAATACACATTGTCCTGTCTGGGGAGGTGGTCACACCTCCCTGGGACAGGAAACCTATTGTCCAGGCCTCCCCTGCCGGAGTTTCGTCCAGCAGCAGGAGGCCAGACTCGTGTCTGTGGCAGTGTCATAAGGTTTCTGCACATACACAGAGCTATGCACAGGATAATGGGACCCCGGAATACAGTGGTTTGCCTACTATATACCGTAGCACCCAAAAACCCCAACCCAACTAGCTTAGCATCCCATTAGCACCCAAGTACTAATGTTTGGACAACCCAGAACACGGTATCTTTATCTCAGGACTCGCAGAAGCAAGAACACTCTTTCGTTACTCACTCGTACTTGTCCACAAGGTGCGTAGGAAGAGACACTGGATAGGTTAAAATGTTTATTCCAACTTACGTGCTCTAATGTACAGTACACGTGTCAGTACTAATAGCATAATGCATATGAATAATATAAGCAGCATGGTTACAATTCCATAGAATACAAACGGGGAAAGCATTTCATAACTCAGTGGATAAATGTCTAAATAACATTACCACCCTCCCCGTGCAGTAAGATAGTTTATTATAAAAATAGAAGACCTCTGGGCTTTGACTAGCGAACCCTCATACCTCGGTCTCTAGATGCAGAACTACATCAGCAGACAATCACAGCTCTTCTCCCTGGAAAGGATTCCTCCAAGTGTGTTAAGCGCCAGTAAAAACCCCAGTATTAAAGGCACACAAAGTTTCATGTCATTTGCGCCTACTGTTATGTCTGGGTGCGCGAGACTGGCCATATCAGGAAGAACCGAAATACATTGTTATGCGACCTTGTACATGTTGTGCAGTCTGAGCCCAAATCGAACAAGAGAAAAGGTGAAAGACAGAAAGTGCAGACAGCGCAAAAGAACTTGGCAAGAGCAAAGGGCGAGGGAGCCCTGGCTCAGTGTAACGTGCGCAAAGAAAAGCAGCACGGCAGCTAGGCCTAGGCCAACATAACAAGGCAGGCAACAATCCACAAGACACCCTCCCCTGGACAGTCCGGCGGCCAGGACAGAGGGCCAAAAAAAATAAATCCAGTAGAGCACAGGGAGCGCCCAAACGGTGAAAAACAAGTCAATCCATGAAAGTGTAAGTGCAGAAAAAAGCCATACCCTCCAAAAGGGCATCATTGGAATCGTCAAAAAACATAGATGCCATCCAATCCATGAGATCGAAAGAGCAGGAATGCTCCTCAGCAGAGGGAGCATCCAAAAGCAATGCGGGACAACTTGCGTGATAAACGAAACAGCTTTGTTGTAGGAGATCCTGGGCAGCCGCCCAGATATCCCATTGCGCCAAAATCCCCAGTGCAGCCGCACGCGCCATACAGCCGGCAACGGAACAGTCCTGCTCATGGGCCTCTAAGGGACCCATCAACTGAACAAAATCCGGAACAGACAATGACGAATTGGAGAGGCAATAATCCAAGGTCCAGGTGAAAGGACAGCGGATGCAAGTCATTACAGGTTGCACGCAAGTGAAATACGCAAAGCGAAAGGAAAGAGTATATGACACACTCAGTGTCGCCAATGGCAAGACACCAAAACCAGCCAAAAGGCGCTCACGAAGCAGCTGGAGGCGTTCTGGATCGAGCAGGTCCCATCGGGGAGCAGCCATTGCGCATAAAACAAATTAATAACAGGACACCAGCCGCCAAGGCGATGATCAACGGGAAACCGCCAAAGACGCTGGAAAAAATAGAATGAATAAACGCCGGGATGACACCAAAAATAGTTTGGAAGGAGGACACCAAACCAGACCCTACGACCTTAAAAAAGTGTACCAGACCCTCTGTGTTAGATGCGTTAAAAATACGATGAATTAACTCCCCAAAATGTTGGGGGAGATTAGTGTTCAAAAGGGCCTGTATTTCACTGTGGGTACTCGCCACCTGGAGAATGAATGTCTCCCGGGCGGACGTGAGCATAACTTCCTCGTTCAATAATAGTGCCTTTATTCTGCTCAGTCTATTGAAATCTGCCTCCATGGTAGGGATGGAAGGCCAAATAGAGATATCAACCTTGCCATGAGGGGAGATAAAAGCACATTTTTGCAGCAGACAACCCTGTGCGAAACTGTTACAATGTAAGGAATGCCAGCCTGCAGGCCACAACAGTTTTCGTTATTTAAAAGTAAATAACTACCATTGGAAAGGAGAGTGAAAGTAGGAGAAATAACAGGAGCAGGAATACCTTTCAGCACACAAGCAAGATTAGGAGCGGAAACGCTACATGAGCCATGCAATTTAATGTGTTTACAAATAAGCGAATGACCCATAGTCGAGTCGCAGTACTCCCCCGTGAGAAAGACTTCCTTGCCGTCCCGAAGGCATTTATACATGAAAGGCAAGGACCAGAGTTCATGCAGGAAAGCACTGCCCAAGGGCCGGTAACGGCCCACAGGATAATGTTTCATGCACGAGTCAAATTCAAACAAGGAAAAAGGTAAAGCGATAACCCCATGAACTAGCCACACAGCAGAATCGAGTTCTGCAACAGAGAACGGCAAAGGATCCATCTTTTCGATATGTAATAGAGTGTAAGTTGCATCTTTCATGGACATAAATTGCTGTTTGTCAGTTAAGTTAAAAGGTAGAAACAAGGCAGAGGTGTTCAAAAAATGCCAAGGAACTTTACCTAACTTGAGCGTTTGCAAAGTCCATGCAAACTGCATAACTGAACGCAATTGATTCTGACCATGATATAACACAGAAACATCATCTTGTACAATATCAACAACAGAGGACACAATATTCTCTAAAGTATAAATGCGAGAAGACAGGGTATTAATACTATTGTCAACAACAGCAAGCACCTTTTCCAAATTTGCTTGATCTATTTCCCGAAGACGGGAAGCAGCTTCCATTTGTGATAGCTTCCAGAGTTCATTATATGTCTCATAAATGAATCTTTTAGGTCGGGGACCACGAGGTCCCAAAACAAAGTCGGACAGATCAATATTGCCTGAAAGGAGGGACAAATGTTGTTTAACAGAATCAAGGGACGAATGTTGCAGCCATTGTTTGCATAATTTACCTACAGAATATGTAGTGACAGTACGAGAAGCAGTAAATCTCGGATCAGGCCTATCCTGTGTGTATCTAGTACCTGAGTCGTGAAAACGCATTTGACATGCATTAGATGATATAGGCCATACCAACCAGGGTGACGGATCCAGTTCAGAAACATTAAATGAATTATTCTGTAATAGAGCCTGTAGGGTCGTCAGGGACAGGTTAAAACGTGAGCTATCATTGGGAAAACTCGACAGGGATGGAATTGAGGGCGAGTTCAATTGTTTAGTGGTAGCTAAGCCCCAACACGTAGTTTGATAGATGGAAGCATTTAGGAACATAATTTGGGTAGGGATGAGGCAAGCACGATGCAACGCCTCGGTTCCCTGTACCTGCCATGGCTTGGAGCCCCAAATGGATTTCAAATCTATTGTATTTTCCCAGTACTCATAACCACCCACTGCTAGGGCACTTAAAAAGGAACCCGAATAAAGCAATTTGGTGTGTGTTAACATAATTTTCTGAGTTGATGTGGTATTAAGTCTAAAATAATAGGATGCAGGGTTCGACCGATTAAAATCAGTAAAATAGGTAAACTTATTTCGAAGAGTTTGTGAGCTACCTGGCAAGGGGTTTGGACAATGTTCCCATTGGGTGTAATTAACAGAACTACGCAGGGCACTTGGCTTATGGAGAAAATGATTACCCCAATGTTGGTAACAATACAAATCGGCATAATTCGCAGAATTCATATATAAATCTTCAGCATTAAAAGATGCATAATATTTTAAATCGGCAAACAATGCTTCAACGGCATGCACATCCCAATCATCAGAATGAATATTATTCTGTACTACATCACCCATTGAAACACGAAGGACATTAGGTACATTAATAATTTCCGTCGGACCATGGATTTGATAGTTCACTGCATCCCATACGATGCCATCAGCAACTGGAAAAGCTGAAATGTTCACAAATGTGTGGTCACGCTTCATGATGTGAGACGAGGAATGAGGAGCCAAAGTTCCAGAAACATAGTCCACAGCAGAGCGTTCAGGTAAATAGTGACCATTGATTAGTAGAAAAAACACTGTGACAAAGCCAATGGACATGAACAGAAAAATCAAGAAAAGTACCAACCAGAGGTATGTCCAGGGTGGAATCAAAAAATTGTCTCTAAACCAGGATACAAAAATACTGAACTTGGATGGGACTTTTGAAGAAGTGGAATCCGAATCAAAGGAATAACGAGTCGGGCCAAGTGGCGTTATTGGTTGATGTGCCACCGATTCAGATGCAGGATAAGTATACTCGTCCTCGTCGATATTGGTGGAGAGTTGGGGATCAATTGTAGTTTCAGGCAAATCAACCATCTCAATTACAGCATCAGCGACCGTTCGTGTAGATGGGTCACGAACATATGTCCGATAAATGGCAGGACAAGAGATCGCTGGTGTGACGCTATTCAGGATCGGCCAGGCGCTGTAGCTTGACATTTTCCACTGAGATGTATCTGTTCTCCTTGCGACCAGGAAGCGGTGGTAAAATGACTGTACGTGTTCCCTTCAAGCCCAGAACTGGAACCGGTGCACGAAAAGAGGGGCCGAATTCTTTTTTGTTTTCAACCTTCTCTCGAACCAGTTCTCCAACCTTTGGAAGCCAGCCGGCTACCGGAATCTGCAACGCAGGATCTGTGGCTGAAGGCAAATGTGTAGTTGCAAGTTTGTCTCGGGCTTCTTGTAAGTCCTGTAACATAGCAGAATGATTATCTACATCAAACTTGGCGGATTGCGCCGCGATGTCTGGACCATCAAGGTCAGGCACAAACATTCTTATGCCAAAGAGCATTTCGTATGGGGTCCGCCCACCCAGAGGTCTTCTAGGGAGATTATTAAGTGCACGTTGAACGGTATACAAGTGGGCCAGCCAGTTCCTGCCAGTACCTATAACTCTAGCTGTTAAGGATTGCTTTAAGTCACGGTTCATTCGTTCAACGATAGAGTTGCCCTCAGGCCTATACGGAGACGAAAATTTCACCCGCACCCCAAGCGAAGCCATTGCATCCTTGTAAGCCCTAGAGGCAAACGCTGGACCTTGGTCCGAATGGAAGGTGCCGCATGCGAAAATTCCCACAAAGACACGCAAATCCCTGATTACATTTCGAGCGTCAGCACTACGTTGTGGCCAGACCCAGAGGAACCGTGTGCATGAGTCCACTGCTACTAAGATGTATTTATAGGCAGTGTCTGATGAGAATGGACCGCAGTGATCCAAGTAAACACACCCAAAAGGTCTGTTAGCAATGCAGAGCGGGGTCTGTGGTGGGCGTGTTACCGTGGAAGGCTTAATCTGCTGACAAACATCGCAAGAAAGCACAAAAGCACGGGTGTCTTTATACAATCCACGCCACCAATAACGCTGCTGCAAGATGGAAACTGTAGCTGACACACCTGCATGAGCCGAAGCCATGCCTTCGTGTGCAGCTGATATCAAGGCACTCCTGCGGGCCGCGTTGGGGATCAGCCGATCTCCAACGTCAGGTATTGTTACATAAGGAACCTGATTGGGACTTAATTTGTAAGAATACTTGGAAGGGAAACCTGTAGGGTAATTATCACCTTCCTTGGTTGCAGCAATAGCTGCTAGTATAACAGGGTCAATTTTAGACATGGACCTGGTAACCGCTGCTACTGAACACGTGACTACTGCCGAACGGGCAGCTTCATCTGCCAGATCGTTACCAATAGCGTGTGCGCCCACCCGCTGATGGCCTAAGGTGTGTACCACCTGTGTGAGGGGCAGACGTTGTTGTAATTCTGCCACTCGAACCCAAAGCATTTTATGCTTAATTGTGCTCCCTTTTGCGTCCTTGTAGTCATTTTTTGACCAGAAAAACAGATTGTCATTGTAAGATTGTACACAGTAGAAGGAATCACATACAATAAGAGTGGTCTCATCCTGAGAAGCGAACTCAAGTGCAAGTAGCAATGCATGCAGCTCGGCCAATTGTGCGGTACTATCTCCAAGTGTGCGAGTGTGCACTACAGAGGATTTGAACGTTCCATTCACAAAGGAACCCGCAACAATAGCACATGCAGCTGAATAAGCGTGCTTGGACCCAGTGGCCGGTTGCGCCGAACCATCGGTGTAGATCACACATTTGTAATCCTCAAGCGGTAGTAAAAACAAAGGAGGAGGATGAACGAATTCATACTGCAAAAACTCCTGAGTCTGAAGAGAAGAATCAAAAACAAAAGTGACGTCCGAAGACGTCAAGGATGTAGCCCATTGTATCCAACGGGGATGCATTGCTTTTGAGTTCGGTACACTTGCCTTTGTTACTGCCTCTAGGGCAGGACAGGGTGTTACCACCAGAATTCGCTTTCCCTGTGCCAGTGCGCGTTCTTTTAGAATCGCCATTTGCACTGCAGTTAGAACTTTTTCAACAGATGTAAAGCGCAATTCAGCGGAAGTGTACAGATGTGACTTGTATGCGATGGGTACTGTGTCACCTTCATTAAAGGTTAAGTATGTGAATCCCACCGCCCCCGGAATTATTCTAATCACCAGGTTTGTGTGGTTATCACGAGTCAAAAGATATTTAGACTCCAATAGGTCTGTCTGCAAAGACTGCAGAATTGAGGTATGCTCAGGCAGCCAGCAAGACCTTGAATAAGTAGGTTGTATCAAAGCATACAAAGGCTTGATACGCTGGGCATATTCGGGAATGTAAGTACGCCCGAAATTCAGGAAACCCAGCAAAGACTGAAGTTTCTTCAGAGTATTTGGGGGGCACAAATGTGCACATTTTTCCAAGAAATGGGGGCTAAGCCCTTACCTTCGTTGTTGAGCTCATAGCCCAAGAACAGAACGGTAAATTCAGCAATGTGTGACTTAGCAAAGTTAAATTTGTAACCCTGCTCCGCAAATTCAAGAATAATGCGGTCCACACGGGACAGATGCTGATATAACTCGTCGTCTGTCAGATAGATGTCATCTACGTACGAACATGCGTCTTGATCAATGTCATTTAACAAAGAAACAACACGGGCGGCGAATATACCCGGACTATTTTTGTAGCCCATGGGTAAACGCCGGAACTGGAATAATTTACCACCGGAAGTGAATGCGGTCCATTGACCACTCTCCGGGGCTAGGTTGTGCGTGTAGAAACCGTTTGAAAGGTCAAGTGTCGTTTTATATTTTTTACGAACAAGACTGTCTACAAGCGCAGAACTATGTGTATTCTGTACCGCAAAGTTCCGACAATGGGAATTTAAATGCCGGTAATCCAAAACTAAGCGGTACGATCCATCGGGTTTAGAAACCACGAAAAGGGGATTGTTCATAGGTGATACGCATGGTTCGATTACTCCCTGATATTCCAACTGTGTCAGAATTTCGGAGACGGGGCCTTTTGCCTGCCGTTTGATGGGATATTGGGGTTGTGGCTGCGGTAGTGACCGCAAAGGTATTGCATGAGGAGGTGATTCTTCATCCCATCCCACATGGTTGCGGTATAACGCTGGTGCCAGGTACACAGCCCACTCAGCTGCAAGTGCTTCAGCTTTGTCTTTTGGGACATGCCTTGAAAAGCTTGGAAGGATTACCTCCTCTCCTTTATGTGCAGCTAAAACGAATGGGGGTGGCCAATCCACCTCTGCTAACAAAATGTCATATGAAGAGGTTAGATTTTCCCAAAAAATCCCTTTTATTTCACGCGGTATGTCACCTTCAATTTGGATGACTATGTTGTAAAGTCTGTCAGGGGGTGCCACTCTCGTGTCAGCTGTCTCTACAGTAACGAATGTTTCAGTTGCTGTCGCCTCCATATGAGGACGTAGCGCCTCCCGCACTATGGTAACTTCCGCGGCGCTGTCTAGGAGGGTCACTGCCCACGTCCAATTCTGGAGTCTCGTTCTCACGGTCTGTGGCATATTTCGCTGTTACAGCGGCAACTTTTTTCTTCTGAAATTGCGGTCGAGAAAGGTGAAAGTCTTCTGCTTTCCCTCTGACTTGTTGTCGAGGTTGGTCTCGCTCCTGGGGAGCCTCTCGGCCCCTTCCTCTATCTTGCCGTCCTCCTCCACCAGCCTGTGACGACGTCTGGGCCTGTGAAGAACGAGGAGAACGCGTATCAGAGCTCTGAAACCTTTCTGGTGATTTAATTCTCGACCTATCACGTAAATCATAAGTACGTTCAGAAGAAACCGAAACTGGGGAAGCGCCTCTCGACCCCGGCTTCTTTTGTTGCTTACCCTGTTTTTTCTGTCTCCAACTCTTTTTAGTGAAGACTGGTCTATCATCTTTCTCAGATGTACTTTTTGTTTGTGTAACCTGTGTTTGCGATTGAGTTTGCAGTTTTACAAAAGGCTTGTTGCCTAGGCTGTTTCTTCCAATTGTTTTATAAGCCCGAGCTATAATTTTCGGTAATTCGCGAGGCCTGTCCAACTCTGGGACCAAAGCCAAAGCATTCGCTACTTGAAAGTTCATTGCATCGCCCTTGACATTTCCAAGGATCAGTTCAGCTACTACATCAAACACTCCCACTAGTCTCATCCCTAATTCCACAGCCGCTTCAGGGCCATGCTCATCCTGTACTTTTTAATTACAGAGGGTAGAACCGTCATGGAAGGAGTACCAAAACATTTTGAATAAACTGCTGCGAATACCTTACCCCAGTTTTCACATGATGTCAAATCGGGGATTAAGTCTTTTGGCAAACTTATCGTAAGGATGCGGTGTTTATCCACTGGGGACGTATGTGGAAACACCGCTTCTATCTGATCGAACTTTTCGGCAAGCCAGTAAGGATAATCGTCCTTACTTTGTGGACGTTTGCCCATCACAGAATTTACCATGACAGGACTTATGGTCACTCCAGCTGCAACAGCTGGTTGGCCAGCGACTACAGGGGCAGCTCCATGTAGGCTACCTGTAACGTATGTCACTAAGGCTCGATGCACTCGCACCAGTTCGGTATGCATAGTGCGCAGTTCCGCAATCGGTAATGCCAGATAATTTGGATGCGGGGTATACCCGGCCAATACAGGCCAAGTGGCCCCCTGAATTGATAAGGGGCCTAAACGAACTGCGGTAGTTGGTTGTGGGAGGGCGCCATTAAACCAAACACGGTGCTGCCAAGCCGTGAGAGGCACTTCAAGATTAGTATAGGGTCGATAGGCAGCAGGAATAGCGGTGAGTTTATATTCATGAAACAGATTATCACCTGCATCCACCGCCTCAAAAGTGATCCAAGTGTAAAACACTTCAAAGTGATAAGCCGGATCGGCTTGAACCACAAAGACCAACTCGACCCCAGTATCGGGCACTCCGTATACACCTAGGTGTTCTCGGAGTGGTCCTCGGCTATGTGCAGCTATCGCCACACCAGCCATAACTAAACAATTGTATTCGACAACCTAACAGGGAGCACAAAATGGGTTTTCTATGTAACCTTTTTTAATAACTTCAAGCTTGAAAGAACCTATAAAACGTTCAATATAGGAGGTATCACCGTCACTTACGCCTCCGGAAGCGTACGTGAGGGTTTTGTGGACAAGCACAAGTACTACTCAAGCGTCTCGCAGATAAGCAGCCCCACGTTGGCCGCGCCATGTCATAAGGTTTCTGCACATACACAGAGCTATGCACAGGATAATGGGACCCCGGAATACAGTGGTTTGCCTACTATATACCGTAGCACCCAAAAACCCCAACCCAACTAGCTTAGCATCCCATTAGCACCCAAGTACTAATGTTTGGACAACCCAGAACACGGTATCTTTATCTCAGGACTCGCAGAAGCAAGAACACTCTTTCGTTACTCACTCGTACTTGTCCACAAGGTGCGTAGGAAGAGACACTGGATAGGTTAAAATGTTTATTCCAACTTACGTGCTCTAATGTACAGTACACGTGTCAGTACTAATAGCATAATGCATATGAATAATATAAGCAGCATGGTTACAATTCCATAGAATACAAACGGGGAAAGCATTTCATAACTCAGTGGATAAATGTCTAAATAACATTACCACCCTCCCGTGCAGTAAGATAGTTTATTATAAAAATAGAAGACCTCTGGGCTTTGACTAGCGAACCCTCATACCTCGGTCTCTAGATGCAGAACTACATCAGCAGACAATCACAGCTCTTCTCCCTGGAAAGGATTCCTCCAAGTGTGTTAAGCGCCAGTAAAAACCCCAGTATTAAAGGCACACAAAGTTTCATGTCATTTGCGCCTACTGTTATGTCTGGGTGCGCGAGACTGGCCATATCAGGAAGAACCGAAATACATTGTTATGCGACCTTGTACATGTTGTGCAGTCTGAGCCCAAATCGAACAAGAGAAAAGGTGAAAGACAGAAAGTGCAGACAGCGCAAAAGAACTTGGCAAGAGCAAAGGGCGAGGGAGCCCTGGCTCAGTGTAACGTGCGCAAAGAAAAGCAGCACGGCAGCTAGGCCTAGGCCAACATAACAAGGCAGGCAACAATCCACAAGACAGCAGCAGCATCCATTTTGTGATGCCAGGGCTCTGGAAAGAAGTTACCGGACTCGTCAGAGTTAACATGCCTTTCCCTCTAGAAGGGTGGAATGCTACCCCCGCCGCCAGGATTGGCGGGGGGTAGTATTCCAAGATGTTTGACACCAAACACGACATGTTTAGGTGCAGCCATTCCATAGTTAGCATTTTACCGCGAGGATATAATGCGTTTAAGAGTATATGGTCAGGCTGCACTACAAACAGCATCAGAGATGGTCTCCGAACGCTGCAGAGGGCCCTGCTCATGCAGGGGCACCCTCTCACATAGGAACCATGCACTCTGCCTTTAGGATTGATAAGGCCTGCCTTAGGAGTGACTTATAGGTTTATATGTGTGTATGCTTTTAGTGATATAGGTAACCTATACCACAGCAAGGGGTGCATGCACCACCTTACCCAGGCTGCAGTAGCAGACCTGTGGTGTCAGTTTGGATGGCCTACCAGGGGTGGCATAATACATGCTGCAGCCCTGGCAGGCCTCTGAGGTACCTATGCCCTTGGTACATAGTATACCATATACTAGGGACTTACAAGGGCACTCCAGATCCTAATCAGTGATGTGCCTAAGGCACATGGAGACCCTTTTAAAGAGGAAACAGCTAGGCTGGGGTTCTGAATAGCAGGGCCCCAGCCAGACTAATGTCGAAAACCAGTGAAGTATCAGCAAAAAGTGGGGGTACCCCTGTGAAGCAGATCCTACTCTCCTACAGTGAGGACATATACAATTCCTCTAGGTGGGTGCCTATAGGCCCAGCCCCCTCTGGCTGTGTTTCAGTGTGTCCTAGTGTTCAATACGAGTTCCCATGTGGATTCACATTAATGTGGAGCGGCTGGGAGACGGGGGGGTTTGCTCTCGCATCCTTACCCACCGGTACCTCCAAGTGTGCCATCTGTGAAGGTTGCACATAATCTGCAGGGCTGCCCTGGTGCACACGAAGACTGGATATCTTTTCCCTATTTGCATCCTAACACCATTCCCACCCTATTAATATTTAGTTTGACTCCATTTTATTTTTGGCATTAGTTTAACACGTGTTTCTACAGTGATGTCTCTGGGTTTTACTCTTGAATCTAATAGGTTTTTTAAGCCCATTACATTGGTAAGTCCCATTACATTGGTAAGGTCTCAAAATCACGTTTTCACCATCTCTTGTTGCAGAAAGATTAAAAAGCCTTGATGTGTTTTTGATTAGTCGTCATGCCATTTGGTTGCTTTACCTAGTGATTCACTTTTCCCACAAATTCTAGTTTGCAATCTGCTGATTGTGGGATTTTTGGCACTAGCGAAGTCACTTAAAAACCCCTGAACTGTATTGTTTGGATGGTACATAAGGAAGTAGTTGAACCTTTTGTGCGTTGCTGCACAGTTTTCAAGGCCCTTACTCTTAGTCAGCCTGATCAGGTTGCTAACACGTTAAATATCTCTTTTAATTATTTATCTGGGCACAATCACTTTTTACTTCACCTATCACTTGCACTGCGCCGTCACATGGAGCACCTACTTTATCAATATTGCAACATTGTCTGTTTATATTTACTTTGCTCAAGAAGAATTCAAGTTTATTCTGTAGCATTATAATCCTGTATATTTGTCATTGCCCGGGGCACTGTCATATAGGTTTGGACCCTTAGGGAATATATTTTCTTCTCTTCTGAATCTGACGGAACCTCTTCCATCCCTAGGCGAGGTGAGGGAAATGCATGTTTAGCAGGTCGTTGGTATTTCCAACGATTTACAATCGGGATCCTACTCCGTCAAACCTTAACTGAAGCCCTATATCTAATCTGCTCACTGACTGAGGGTAAATTATAGTTCGAACTTCAATTCCAAATCTATTAGAGCAATACTCAGATTTATATCGACCAAGAAAGTGAATCAAGGAGCCAAACAGACACCAAAGATGTCAAGGCCAAGTTTACTTCTCAATAAAAAAGAATTTCCTGTCTAAACAATGTGGGCACAGAAAACCTAGTCTTGAGAGACGTTGAGGCTGAAGCCACCCTCTTCAAGTGGCCTTTAGCCTTCCCATCTCAGAAGATAAGAAATCTGGGCATGATTTTCAATGCTGCCTTCATAGTTTTGCTGCTAATAAACAAAGATTATTAGGGAAGATGTTCACAACTGTGCTTCCTGAATAGGATCCTGCGGTTTGTAATAATCATTTATTGTGTTTTTCAAAATCTCTGTTCATGGCACGCTTGGATTATTGCAACATAATTTACAAAGGCCTCCAAAAAAGAAAGCATATAGTGGTTAGATGGAGGGCAAACCCAAGCATTCAGGCTAAGCCAGCCCTGCAAAATGCCACATATCATGGATTAGACTAACAGAAATTCCCACATTCCCACAATGGATCTTTTTCTAGGAATTTTAAGAGCTCCCCAGCAGTCTTTTGCTGTGTGCCACTTCAGCGTAAAAAGGTATTTGTCTGCGCTCTGAAGAAGACCCTGACAGTCAGCATTTAGCTACCTTCAGCCAGGCCGGTTGATAAGGAGTCGAGGAGAGGCTGACAGTTGTCATGGTTTCAAGTTGGAACTGCTTGCGAGCTGACGGTGGGTGATCCATGCTCTCAGCAGACGCAGTTAACTTTAAATTTAATGACAATGAGCAGTACAACCTGGAGGAATGGCACACACAGCCCACCCCCTGGGCCTCATTGCAGGGACACCATGGTCGGTCCACCTACTGAAAGACACCTTGGCCTGATGCCCCTGAGTTCACCACCCAGTTTGTCACCCCTAACATGCTGCTACAGTCCCACACCTCCATTGTCACCAAGGCCAGATGAATCAAAGAGCAAGAGCTGTGACAGCCTGTGGCTTTAGAGAGTGCAGATCAGTAAAACATGACTGAGGAGGAGCATGAAAACTGTCAGTGGGGATTTAGAGAGGCATGAGATAGCTCCACTCCAGCCCTCGTCTTTAGTGCAAGTAAGTAAACAGCACTTTCTTCTCTGTATGGCTGCTGATGGGTGGGGGAGGGTCTGGGGCTATGCACCAATTTGGAAGGCCCACGCCTTCCCCCTTTGAGGCACATAACGTGGCAGGTTTGTTGATGATCCCAATGTACTAGGCTGCCTTAGGCTGTCCCCCACTTAACCTGTCCTAGAAAGTCTCTGCCCTGCTGAATAACTGTAGTCTGACTTTCCAAATTGTTCTCCTCAGTGATATGTTCCAGTCACCGGGGCAACCTCTCTGACCTGCTGCATGCACCAAGGCAGTCCTAAATTGCACAGCAAGCTGCGGCGAGTGTAAGGCAGACCAAATATCTCAACACCTCAGAGTTTAGCCTACCACCGGGTCCTTCTCTGTGTCTGCACTGCAAACCTAGCATTAGACCTCACCCACCCTGTGGCAGCATCAAGATACTTGCAATGATAATGAATTGTGACCTGCACATGCAACTGGTACAATCATGTAGGTAGGTCGCTCCCCCACCACACAGCTCCGCCTGTGCTGTCTGCCCGCTGCTCCTGTAGGTAAGATCGCCCTCCGCTTGTGGCCCCGGTGCCAGTTTTGTCTGCTTGTCTCCCCTTTTCCTTTCTGTGCCCCTCGCTGCCCCACTGTTGTTGTGCCCGTGATTTGCCTGCTCTCCCCCGTTTTTCCTTCTGTGCCCCTCGCTGCCCCACTGTTGTTGTGCCCGTGATTTGCCTGCTCTCCCCCGTTTTCCTTCTGTGCCCCTCGCTGCCCCACTGTTGTTGTGCCCGTGATTTGCCTGCTCTCCCCCGTTTTTTCCTTTCTGTGCCCCTCGCTGCCCCACTGTTGTTGTGCCCGTGATTTGCCTGCTCTCCCCCGTTTTTCCTTCTGTGCCCCTCGCTGCCCCACTGTTGTTTACCCGTGATTTGCCTGCTCTCCCCCGTTTTTCCTTTCTGTGCCCCTCGCTGCCCCACTGTTGTTGTGCCCGTGATTTGCCTGCTCTCCCCGCTTTTTTCCTTTCTGTGCCCCTCGCTGCCCCACTGTTGTTGTGCCCGTGATTTGCCTGCTCTCCCCCCGTTTTTCCTTCTGTGCCCCTCGCTGCCCCACTGTTGTTGTGCCCGTGATTTGCCTGCTCTCCCCCGTTTTTCCTTCTGTGCCCCTCGCTGCCCCACTGTTGTTGTGCCCGTGATTTGCCTGCTCTCCCCCGTTTTTCCTTCTGTGCCCCTCGCTGCCCCACTGTTGTTGTGCCCGTGATTTGCCTGCTCTCCCCCGTTTTTCCTTCTGTGCCCCTCGCTGCCCCACTGTTGTTGTGCCCGTGATTTGCCTGCTCTCCCCCGTTTTTCCTTCTGTGCCCCTCGCTGCCTATCGCCATTCCCCGCCGCTGCGTCCCTGCGGCCCCGCCCCCTGACTGCCCATTCGCTGCCCCTGCCTCCCGCCTCCCAGCTGCTCCTCCCTCCCACCTCCCCATAAATGGCGGCCGCTGCACGGTGAGGAGAGCGACCCTTGACCTTGCCAGGTAGGTCGCTCCCCCACCACACAGCTCCGCCTGTGCTGTCTGCCCGCTGCTCCTGTAGGTAAGATCGCCCTCCGCTTGTGGCCCCGGTGCCAGTTTTGTCTGCTTGTCTCCCCTTTTCCTTTCTGTGCCCCTCGCTGCCCCACTGTTGTTGTGCCCGTGATTTGCCTGCTCTCCCCGTTTTCCTTCTGTGCCCCTCGCTGCCCCACTGTTGTTGTGCCCGTGATTTGCCTGCTCTCCCCGTTTTTCCTTCTGTGCCCCTCGCTGCCCCACTGTTGTTGTGCCCGTGATTTGCCTGCTCTCCCCCGTTTTTTCCTTTCTGTGCCCCTCGCTGCCCCACTGTTGTTGTGCCCGTGATTTGCCTGCTCTCCCCCGTTTTTCCTTCTGTGCCCCTCGCTGCCCCACTGTTGTTTACCCGTGATTTGCCTGCTCTCCCCCGTTTTTTCCTTTCTGTGCCCCTCGCTGCCCCACTGTTGTTGTGCCCGTGATTTGCCTGCTCTCCCCCCGTTTTCCTTCTGTGCCCCTCGCTGCCTATCGCCATTCCCGCCGCTGCGTCCCTGCGGCCCCGCCCCTGACTGCCCATTCGCTGCCCCTGCCTCCCGCCTCCCAGCTGCTCCTCCCTCCCACCTCCCCATAAATGGCGGCCGCTGCACGGCCGCGCCGCTGGCGCGCCGAAGGCGCGCCTAAGGCAAGCCCGTCTGCGCCCGTCCGCGACTGGACCGCGCCCAGCGCCAGAACCCCTGGATCCCACCGATGCAACACCACTCGACGGACCTACGACGCCGCCACACTCACCGCACTCAATGCCGGCCGGAACCCTGCCTGCTACCGAGCCTCACCGAGACGCACCCACGGACCCTTCACCTGCCAAACCTGCCGATTCACCTGCCCCCTGACGTGCACCACCTCCGCCAAGTCGAGCAACAGCAGCAACCACCTGAAATGCATCCTGCTGAACACCCGCTCCGTCCACAGGCACGCCGTGGAACTCTGGGACCTGCTCGACGCAACAGCACCGGACATCGCCTTCCTCACCGAAACCTGGATGAACGCCTCCTCAGCGCCTGACATCGCCATAGCCATCCCGGATGGATACAAGATCACCCGGAGGGACCGCGTCAACCAGACGGGAGGAGGCATCGCCATCGTACACAAGAACACCATCCGCATCTCGACTAACTCCGACGAGACCTTCACCGCCGCCGAACACCTACACTTCCAGATACACACGGACCCCAAGACCACCCTCCGAGGCACCCTCATCTACAGACCCCGGGACCACGCACACTATTCAGCGAAGACATCGCAGACTTCATCAGCCCGCACGCCATGCCCTCCGCCGACTACATCCTCCTAGGGGACCTCAACTTCCACCTGGAGAACAACAACGACAGAAACACCACCGCCCTGCTGGACAACCTCGCCAACCTCGGACTCAAGCAACTGGTGAACACGCCCACCCACTACGCCGGCCACACGCTTGACCCCGTCTTCTCGTCCAGCAAGCACATCTCCTTCAGCCACGCCACCGGACTCCACTGGACCGACCACAGCTGCGTCCACTTCAGCTTCAGAAAGACTGCGACCCACCACCACCCGCAACAGGCTCCCCGCCGGAGCTGGAGCAAGATCACCGCCGAGCAGCTCACCGCCTCCCTCAGCCAGAACACACCCACCGACACAACGGACCCAAACGAAGCAGCCAGCAACCTCGCCAAGTGGCTGACCGCCTGCGCCGACGACCTCGCACCACTAAAAACCCTCCCAGCAGACCCGGAAGCAAGAAAACCCCTTGGTTCACCAACGAACTCAAGGAATCCAAGAAGAACTGCCGCACTCTCGAGAAAACCTGGCGACTCGTCCAGACCACAGACAACAGGACCGCCCTCAAGCACGCCACCCGCAAACACCACCAGCTGATCCGTGCCACCAAGAAGTCGGCACTCAAAGAACGACTGGACAACAACGCCCATGACAGCAAGGAACTTTTCAGCATCGTCAAAGAGTTCTCCAACCCCAGCGCCGGAAACAACGACATCACCCCCTCGCAAGACCTCTGCAACTCACTCTCCGCGTTCTTCCACCGCAAGATCACCGACATACACAACAGCTTCGACGCACAAACAACGCACCCTACCGCCGAACCAATGCCCGCCACCACCACCCTCTGCAACTGGACCCCGATCAACACCGAAGACACCACCCGCACGATGAACTCCATCCACTCCGGATCACCAACCGACCCCTGCCCACACCACGTCTTCAACAAAGCCGACGCCACCATCGCACCCCATCTCCGGGACATCATCAACTCCTCCTTCCACACCGCCACCTTCCCGGAGAGCTGGAAGCACGCCGAGCTTACCGCCCTCCTGAAGAAACCAACGGCGGACCCCACCGACCTCAAGAACTACCGCCCCATCTCGCTCCTTCCGTTTCCGGCCAAAGTCATCGAGAAGACCGTCAACAGACAGCTTGCCGCCTTCCTCGAGACGAATGGATCCCTCGACCCCTCGCAGTCCGGGTTTCGGGCCAACCACAGCACCGAGACCGCCCTTATCGCAGCCACCGACGACATCAGAACCCTAACCGACAACGGGAAACAGCTGCCCTCATCCTCCTGGACCTCTCCGCGGCGTTCGACACCGTCTGCCACCGCACCCTAGTGAAGCGCCTCAGCAACATCGGAATCCGAGAGAAAGCACTGGAATGGATCATCTCGTTCCTCGCCGGAAGAACCCAGAGAGTCCGCCTCTCCCCGTTCAGATCCGAAGCCACCGAAGTCATCTGCGGCGTTCCACAAGGATCCTCACTCAGCCCGACCCTCTTCAACGTCTACATGAGCCCCCTCGCAGCCATCGCACGCCGACACAACCTCAACATCATCTCCTACGCCGACGACACCCAGCTGATCCTCTCCCTCACCAACGACCCCACCACCGCCAGAGCCAACCTGCACGACGGGATGAGAGACGTCGCCGACTGGATGAGGAACAGCCGCCTTAAACTGAACTCAGACAAGACGGAAGTCCTCATCCTGGGCTCATCACCCTCCGCCTGGGACGACTCCTGGTGGCCCCCGGCCCTGGGCACCGCACCCAAGCCAACGGACCACGCACGCAACCTGGGCTTCATCCTGGACTCCTCCCTATCGATGACCAGACAAGTCAACGCCGTCTCATCTTCATGCTTCAACACCCTGCGCATGCTCCGCAAGATCTTCAGATGGATCCCCACTGAAACCAGGAAGACCGTCACCCAGGCACTCGTCACCAGCCGACTGGACTATGGGAACACCCTCTACGCCGGAACCACAGCCAAACTTCAAAAGAGACTCCAGCGCATCCAGAACGCCTCCGCACGACTCATCCTGGACATCCCCGACACAGCCACATCACCGTACACCTGAAAGACCTGCACTGGCTCCCCGTCAGCAAGAGAATCACGTTCAGACTCCTCACCCACGCACACAAGGCCCTCCACGACCTGGGCCCAAAGTACCTCAACGACCGCATGTCCTTCTACACGCCCACATGCCAGCTACGATCAACCAGCCACGCCCTCGCCACCGTACCACGCATCCGCAGAACCACCGCCGGAGGAAGATCCTTCTCCTACCTGGCGGCCAAGACCTGGAACTCCCTCCCCACTCACCTTCGGCGAACCCAGGACCATCTCGCCTTCAGGAAGCAGCTCAAGACCTGGCTGTTCGAGCAGTAACTTACCCCTCCCCCAGCGCCTTGAGACCCTCCCGGGTGAGTAGCGCGCTCTATAAATACCGTGATTGATTGATTGATTGATGTTTTAACCGAAAAGTTAACATTTCAGGTGCATGGCAGATATTTCAAGGTCATATATAGAGCTCCACTATGACCAAAAGGGGCTACCTTCTGATAGTTATCTCATGAATAGGATTGCGCTGTCAGGTTTTAATGGCGATAAAGTATCACTAAAAAGATACTTGGAGTAGAAAGTATCTGCCTAACGCGTGTGTCCCGATGAGTGCATCCGGACACCCGCATTTTACCGATAGGACAAGCATCGGGACACATGTGTTTGGCTGATACTTTCTACTCCGTGGTAGAGACAAATGGGCATATCATGGCCCAATAACTATTAATTTGAAGTGCTGCAACGTATCTCAGCATTTAAGGTTCTGGTTTACTTTACTGGGTCCTCAGGGCCCCTTTTGACTATTCCGTTAGTCTTACTTTACTCAGCCTTGAAAAAGTCACCTAAGACTAAACATGTGTCAGTTGTCTTCCAATGTACAAAATGCAAGCAAAGCTGAATCATTGAACTCTCACCAATAAAATAGGACCTGCTTCTGTTAGCAGACCTTCAAAAGACTTTGTAGTGCTCTGTGTAGGAAGGTGGAATCTGACTATATGGTTGCCCCCACTTTTTTTATGGTGTTTTGCTGGTTTATGACTTAGTTGGACTGGGATCCTGCTATTCAGGGCCCCAGTCTATCTGCTTTCTCTGTAAAAAGGTTTCCATGTGCCTTAGGCACATCACTGATTGGGATCTGGAGTGCCCTTATAAGTCCCTAGTATATGGTATACTATGTACCAAGGGCATAGGTACCTCAGAGGCCTACCAGGGGCTGCAGCATGTATTATGCCACCCCTGGAAGGCCATCCAAACTGACACCACAGGTCTGCTACTGCAGCCTGGGTAAGGTGGTGCCTGCACCCCTTACTGTGATATAGGTTACCTATATCACTAAATACATACACACATATAAACCTATAAGTCACTCCTAAGGCAGGCCTTATCAATCCTAAAGGCAGAGTGCATGGTTCCTATGTGAGAGGGTGCCCCTGCATGAGCAGGGCCCCTCTGCAGTGTTCGGAGACCATCTCTGATGCTGTTTGTAGTGCAGCCTGACCATATACTCTTAAGCGCATTATATCCTCGCGGTAAAATGCTAACTTTGGAATGGCTGCACCTAAACATGTCGTGTTTGGTGTCAAACATCTTGGAATACTACCCCCCCGCCAATTCTGGCGGCGGGAGTAGCATTCCACCCTTCTAGAGGGAAAGACATGTTAACTCCGACTAACCCGGTAACTTCTCTCCAAAGCCCTGGCATCACAAAATGGATGCTGCTGCCACAGACACGAGTCTGGCCTCCTGCTGCTGGACGAAACTCCGGCAGGGAGGCCTGGACAATAGGTTTCCTGTTGCAGGGAGGTGTGACCACCTCCCAGACAGGATAATGTGTATTGGGGCTGGGCGGGAGCACCATCTGTGTGCTTTGAAGTCCTGCACTGGGGGCACATTTGGTGTCCCTGTGCATACCCCAGTTCAGACCGGATCAGGGGCTTGCAGCCCCTGCTTTGGCGCGAACTGGACAAAGGGAAGGGGGTGTAGCCACCCCTCTGCCCTGACCCACCCATAGGTGGGGCCACAGAGTAGTCCAACCCCTATTTTTAGAATAAAGGTAGGAACCCAGTCCTTAGGACTTTAGATTATACCTGGACGAAACTCTGACACGGAATCCTGGACCTTCGACGCTCTACGACAAGATTAGAGGACTGAAGAATCTCCCTTCGGGTCAAGGAGTGACTCCCCTGCTTGGCAGGCACCAAAGAAGCATCTGTCCGGTTCGCATCACTGAAGCTCCCGTCGGACGCCGAAGTCATCGCATCACCAGAGGTGGATTCTCAGACTTCCCCGAGGCTACCCTGAGTCCCCAGCAAAGCTGAGGCCCGTGGCTATCGTGGGTGACTTGAGACCGTGACCCCTGGACACCGAGCACACTTGCAAGTGCACCATCTTCTGGGTCTCCCAAGAAGTCGTGCTTTGGGCTCGAGTAGCCCTAGCCTCCAGCACCACCTGCACCGAAGATCACTGGCCTCCACTCCACGAGTGTCCTGTAAGCCAGCTCCACGTGCGGCGTCACGAGGCTCCTTCACGGTCGCTAGCCCGTTAGCTAGTAGCCCTTAACGAAGGCCAATCTTTTCTTTACTTGGCATCCTGGTTGCTCCAGGCCTGCCCTCACTTACCCTCGGTGGGTGAGTTCCCCAGACCTTGCTGGTCTGCATCATCGACGATCTACATCTTACTCAAGACTTGCCGTTGCCAAGGCTTGTTGGGTCCAATCCGGTCGCCGACACCTCAGCACTCGACAAACATCGAGCCGCAGCCCGAATCCTGCTCCTGGTTGCCGACAACGCCTCCCGGACCTCGTGGCTGAAGAGTCAAGACGACCGTCACCGCACCTGAAGCACTCGACATCAGTGGGCATCTGTCCATCGCCTTCCTGGTCACTGGCTAGTGACCCAGACTCTGTCCCCTCTGCTTTCAGGTTCTTCAGAACTCCGATCCACTCTTGGATCCACCCGGACACTTTTCTCCTGGTCGCCAGCAGCACTTTGCAGCAGATCGCCATACGAAACGACGACGAAACCCGACCCCGAAAGGCACCTATGCACCCGGCTTCCCTGGGTGAGGTGTACACGAGTACTCCGGTGCTCCCGTGGGTAGAGACTCTTCAAAGTCCTAGATCTCAAAGGGTTTTGTCCTAGTCCTATTTTAAGTGTCCCTTTCCTCTATTTTTCCGATGCCGACTTTCTCCATAGAAGTTAACGGCGTATCGCGGTTGTGTATTTACACTGCACGCGTCTCCCGTGGGTCCCCTGTGTCACTACCTTGGGTGGTTCCTTGTGGTCCAAGCACTTCTAGAGGCTCTAGGCCTAGTGTCTAGTTCAGTCGTGGTTCGCATACCACTTTATTGGTATATGGTTTGGTACGCCCTAGGGCCCAAACGTGTATTTGTGCTATTACTGTGATTTAAGATCTTATAACCTATGTACTTCGAACTCTAGCCTCATAAAGAGACTAGAGGGGTGTGTTTAGTAATAAATACATATATTTTGAATATATACCTGGTGTGGTGCTCTTTCATTTGGTCACTCAAGAGATTATAGACTGGTAAAACAAGCTGCTTTACATTCCTTCAAGACTTAGCCTGAAGGCTGCTCTCCATAGCTACCACTAGGATAGCTTTCAATAAGGTTGTCTTTAACCTACCTACCATAAGAGTCGATTTGGACTGGTGCAAGGTGCCCACTATAATTAGTGGACAGCATATGCCAGGCCAACTTCTCACATTGGTGTGCAGCGTGTGGGATTCCAGCTTGCTATTGTTTTACCAGATAATCTCAATTGAATTGATCAACTGAAAACCACTAAAGGTACCTAAGGTAGATATAATTTAAGCTTAGAATACAGTAAGTTCTACTGAACTTAGAGTTGTGTGTTAAGGGATAGCACAACCCTTTCTACAACTCAAGAGAGTTTAGTAGGCCACACTAAAGTAGGTAGTGCATACACCACACCACACTAGTAATGTCTTTAAGGGGAGGATCCAAAGAATCCTTGCAGGAAGCCATTGAGCTTCCCCCCTCCAAGTATGATACACTCCCATTCTTGGAATTGAGAGCTTTATGTAACTTGAGAAAACTAAGGACAGGCCAAAGCCCCACCACCCAACACCTCAAGGAGTTGTTAGTGGCTTATGACCTTAGTAAGCCCGTGGGGACTGAAGGGGTAGGAGCTGAGGGTGGGGCAGAGGAAGAGGAGGAGGCCAGGGGTACCAATACCCCCAGCCCCCCCACTGAGACTGGCCAGGAGGGTGACAATGACCCTGACCTGGATAACCCAAACCCTCCTGTGGAAGATGATGAGGATGATCAGAATGATGCCCTCTTTGTCCCCCCAGGAAGGATTAAGAGTGTGCCCAGGAAGTCTAGATCTCCTTCTCAGGAGTCTAACCACTCTGGCACCTCTATAGGGAGCTCTGTCTCCTCTCACAGGAGGGAATCCTCTCATGAGAGGAGAGCCAGGCTGGTCCGGTATGAGGAAACTCAGCTGGAAATCAGAAAAAAGCAATTGGCTTTAGATAGGGAATCCCTAGATCTCCTTAGAGAGAGAAGAAAGTTGGGACTAGAGTCCCATGGTGGCAGCAATATCCCTAGAGAGAGGGACAGGTCTTATGACCATAGAAACCTAAACAAGATTGTCCCTCCCTACCAGAGTGGGGATGACATCCACAAATGGATAACTGCACTGGAGAGGGCCTGTAAAGTTCAGAAGGTCCCCCAGAGGCAGTGGGCAGCAATCTTGTGGCTCTCCTTTGCAGACAAAGGTAGAGACAAGCTCCTCACTGTAAGAGAAGAGGATGCTGACAATTACACAGTCTTGAAGAGTGCTCTGATAGATGGGTTTGGCCTAACCACAGAACAGTATAGGTTGAAGTTCAGAGACACCCAAAAGCTCAGACTCAAGACTGGGTTGATTTTGTAGATTGTGCTACAAAGGCTCTGGAAGGTTGGATACATGGCAACAAAGTGCATGACTTTTTAGGATTGTACAATTTGATTATGAGGGAGCAGATCCTTAATAATTGTCAAAACCAGCTTTTGCACCAGTATCTGGTGGACTCTGATCTGACCTCTCCCCAAGAATTGGGAAAGAAGGCAGACAAATGGGTTAGAACCAGAGTAAAAACTAGAAATCAGGGTGGTGACCAGAAGAAAGATTCTACTAAGTCCCAAGAGAAAGGTGGGGATAAATCTAAGGATAAGTCCCCTACAGGGCCCCAAAATTCCTCTTCTGGGGGTGGGTCCCAAACTCCTTCCTCTCCTGAAAAGAAACCATATTGCCATGTCTGTAAAAGCCTGGGCACTGGAAAACTGATCCCAGTTGCCCCAGGATTGGCAATAAAGAAAATGTTCCTCCCACAACTACTACCACCCCTCCTGGTACTACCAGTAGTAATCCTCCAGTTGGGAGTAGTGCACCCAAAAGTTAGGTGCTTTTGCAAGAGGAACAGAGGTGGGCCCTAGTTTAGACAGGGACCCCTCAACAGACTCCTCTGACTCTGATGGTGGTATAGGATTTGCCACCTTTACCATGGGTCCCATAGCATTGGGCAGGTACAGATTGGAGCCAATAATTAATGGTCAGAAAGCTGTGGCATTTAGGGACACAGGGGCTAGTGTCACCATGGTGGCAGGGAAACTAGTCCCCCCTCACCAGCTTTTACCTGAGTTTAAATACCAGGTGACCAACATTGATGGTGTCAGAACAGATCACCCCATGGCCATAGTCAATCTCAGCTGGGAGGGGGTCACAGGCCCAAAAGAGTGGCAGTGTCCCCAACCCTACCTGTAGATTGCCTGATGGGCAATGATCTGGAAATTTCAGCCTGGGCTGAAGTTGAACACCAAACCCATCTCAGGATGCTGGGCGTCCCTGTAAAGGTTAGTGGGGCTGTGAGGGCCACAGCCCCAGCCCAAGAATTTGGAGAGATGGAGCCTGAAAGAATGGCCCACTCTCCCCCAAAAGAGAGCACAAGGGTTGAAGAAAAGTCTTCTTCCCCCCAGACAGTAGGTAAGGGTCAGCCTCCTCAGGGAACTGACCCTACCCCTAGTGAAGGAACTGCCACAGAGGTAGTCAGGCCTGGCCTGGCCACGCCCCTGATGGCAGAAGACCCTTCCAAGGTGGTACCCCGTCTGGAGCAGGTAACCTGCCCCTCTCTACCCTGCCTCAGTCAGCCCAGGGCTGCAGAGGTCAGGGAGGTCAGTGGACCCCCCAGGGCCCCCTGTCCAGAGGAAACCCCCCATCAGCAGATTAGGGGCACCCAGTCTAGTAGCCCTAGCCAGGTGAAAATTCCTCTACACACTGAGGGATCCCCCATACCTTTATGTAGGGACCTCCCCCAGAAGGACTCTGGTAGGCAAGGGCAAACCTGGGACCAGAAGGTTCCAAACCTGCCATGTCCCTCCAGTAGTCCATCCAAAGGGACCCAACCCCCAGCTGTAGGCAGCCAAAGGTTGACCCTTAGAGCAAAGTGCAACTCAGTCATGGAAAGACAGGCATACATGGTGACCAGTGATCTGAGGAAGCTGAGGCCAACATTCCTAGGGCCTCACTTCCCTACTCAGACACCTCACCAGCCTTGTACTTTACCTAAGCACACCACAGGTAGTGATTCCCCATGGTGGAGACCCTCTCATACCCTTAGGGTGAGGGATTGCTTAGTGGACCATAAGACAGGGGGCAACCATGCTAGTGCAGGTGCTTCCTTATATGACCACTTAGTCAATGAAGGCTCAAATGGCCAAGGTTAGCCTTATCTCCTTTCGTTTGGGGGGTTATGTAGGAAGGTGGAATCTGACTATATGGTTGCCCCCACTTTTTTATGGTGTTTTGCTGGTTTATGACTTAGTTGGACTGGGATCCTGCTATTCAGGGCCCCAGTCTATCTGCTTTCTCTGTAAAAGGTTTCCATGTGCCTTAGGCACATCACTGATTGGGATCTGGAGTGCCCTTATAAGTCCCTAGTATATGGTATACTATGTACCAAGGGCATAGGTACCTCAGAGGCCTACCAGGGGCTGCAGCATGTATTATGCCACCCCTGGAAGGCCATCCAAACTGACACCACAGGTCTGCTACTGCAGCCTGGGTAAGGTGGTGCCTGCACCCCTTACTGTGATATAGGTTACCTATATCACTAAATACATACACACATATAAACCTATAAGTCACTCCTAAGGCAGGCCTTATCAATCCTGAAGGCAGAGTGCATGGTTCCTATGTGAGAGGGTGCCCCTGCATGAGCAGGGCCCCTCTGCAGCGTTCGGAGACCATCTCTGATGCTGTTTGTAGTGCAGCCTGACCATATACTCTTAAGCGCATTATAACCTCGCGGTAAAATGCTAACTTTGGAATGGCTGCACCTAAACATGTCGTGTTTGGTGTCAAACATCTTGGAATACTACCCCCCGCCAATTCTGGTGGCGGGGGTAGCATTCCACCCTTCTAGAGGGAAAGACATGCTAACTCTAACTAGCCCGGTAACTTCTTTCCAAAGCCCTAGCATCACAAAATGGATGCTGCTGCCACAGACACAAGTCTGGCCTCCTGCTGCTGGACGAAACTCCGGCAGGGGAGGCCTGGACAATAGGTTTCCTGTCCCAGGGAGGTGTGACCACCTCCCCAGACAGGATAATGTGTATTGGGGCTGGGCGGGAGCACCATCTGTGTGCTTTGAAGTCCTGCACTGGGGGCACATTTGGTGTCCCTGTGCATACCCCAGTTCAAACCGGATCAGGGGCTTGCAGCCCCTGCTTTAGCGCGAACTGGACAAAGGGAAGGGGTGTAGCCACCCCTCTGCCCTGACCCACCCATAGGTGGGGCCACAGAGTAGTCCAACCCTATCTTTAGAATAAAGGTAGGAACCCAGTCCTTAGGACTTTAGATTATACCTGGACGAAACTCTGAAACTGAATCCTGGACCTTCGACACTCTACTCACGATTAGAGGACTGAAGAATCTCCCTTGGGGTCAAGGAGTGACTCCCCTGCTTGGCAGGCACCAAAGAAGCATCTGTCCGGTGCGCATTACTGAAGCTCCCGTCGGACGCCGAAGTCATCGCATCACCAGAGGTGGATTCTCAGACTTCCCCGAGGCTACCCTGAGTCCCCAGCAAAGCTGAGGCCCGTGGCTATCGTGGGTGACTTGAGACCGTGACCCCTGGACACCAAGCACACTTGCAAGTGCACCATCTTCTGGGTCTCCCAAGAAGTCATGCTTTGGGCTCCGAGTAGCCCTAGCCTCCAGCACTACCTGCACCGAAGATCACTGGCCCCCACTCCACGAGTGTCCTGTAAGCCAGCTCCACGTGCGGCGTCACAAGGCTCCTTCGCGGTCGCTAGCCCGTTGGCTAGTAGCCCTTAACGAAGGCCAATCTTTTCTTTACTTGGCATCCTGGTTGCTCCAGGCCTGCCCTCACTTACCCTTGCTGGGTGAGTTCCCCAGACCTTACTGGTCTGCACCATCGACGATCTACATCTTACTCGAGACTTGCCGTTGCCAAGGCTTGTTGGGTCCAATCCGGTCGCCGACACCTCAGCACTCGACAAACATTGAGCACCAGCCCGAATCCTGCTCCTGGTCACCGACAACGCCTCCCGGACCTCGTGGCTGAAGAGTCAAGACGACCATCACCGCACCTGAAGCACTCGACATCGGTGGGCATCTGTCCATCGCCTTCCTGGTCACTGGCTAGTGACCCAGACTCTGTCCCCTCTGCTTTCAGGTTCTTCAGAACTCCGATCCACTCTTGGATCCACCCGGACACTTTTCTCCTGGTCGCCAGCAGCACTTTGCAGCAGATCGCCATACGAAACGACGACGAAACCCGACCCGAAAGGCACCTATGCACCCGGCTTCCCTGGGTGAGGTAACACGAGTACTCCGGTGCTCCCGTGGGTAGAGACTCTTCAAAGTCCTAGATCTCAAAGGGTTTTGTCCTAGTCCTATTTTAAGTGTCCCTTTCCTCTATTTTTCCGATCCCGACTTTCTCCATAGAAGTTAACGGCGTATCGCGGTTGTGTATTTACACTGCACGCGTCTCCCGTGGGTCCCCTGTGTCACTACCTTGGGTGGTTCCTTGTGGTCCAAGCACTTCTAGAGGCTCTAGGCCTAGTGTCTAGTTCAGTCGTGGTTCGCATACCACTTTATTGGTATATGGTTTGGTACGCCCCTAGGGCCCAAACGTGTATTTGTGCTATTACTGTGATTTAAGATCTTATAACCTATGTACTTCGAACTCTAGCCTCATAAAGAGACTAGAGGGGTGTGTTTAGTAATAAATACATATATTTTGAATATATACCTGGTGTGGTGCTCTTTCATTTGGTCACTCAAGAGATTATAGACTGGTAAAACAAGCTGCTTTACATTCCTTCAAGACTTAGCCTGAAGGCTGCTCTCCATAGGTACCACTAGGATAGCTTTCAATAAGGTTGTCTTTAACCTACCTACCATAAGAGTCGATTTGGACTGGTGCAAGGTGCCCACTATAATTAGTGGACAGCATATGCCAGGCCAACTTCTCACACTCTGGGTGCATTTATACAGTTTTGTTATGTGAAGAAGATGTCTTTTTCATATACAGTGTACACTATTATGGTGGCATAGTGTTTTCCAGCCTAATGAGCACACTTGACATTGAATTGTTTCTAAATACCAAGTTTTTCTTGGCGGTGCAGGATATTTCTACACCACTGCTACCAATTCTTCTGTATATTGGTAAAGAAGTACAATAAAATATAACACTGGTAAACTTGTAGAACACATGAGCGAGCATGAACATGCAATATGGGTTATGTGACTATATTGCGGCAGAGTCCATGGGTGGGAGCACTCAGCATAGCTAACAGGATGGCCAGGCCAATGAAAGGGTTGATCGGCACACCAGTGTTTATAAAGTCCCACCAGGCAGCCCTCAACGCAATTAAAATTTTGGCAGTCTATGGTCCGGGCAAGACTCATGCAAACTTCTGACAAAAAAGGCTGGTGCTAATGGGCAGTTCCAAAACAACTGGAGACCATCTGCTGGCAGCAAGGTCTGTCTGATGATGCAGTTGGGTAAATTGTTTGGAGCCTGTCCTTGTTAAGTAAGGCCTATGTAAGATGCTATGTTGAATGTACTGGAATCGTGCACTGCGAGCGACTTTGTGAGGGTATGCATGTGCCCTATCACACTCCTTAGTAGCCAGAAGGCTGTCTACATCTGTTTCCCACTTCTTCCATGAAGTGGCTAAAGGGTCAACCTTTTGTTCAGGATGGCGTATGCTATCCTGGACATGAGTTTCCTGCCTGTTCCCATTATATACAAGACTTGGATTAACGGATGAGCGGGTATTCAGAGGATGCTATTCCTCAAAGGCGTTCAAGTTCCGCGACCAACCACCTGTGTGCCAAGAACTGTCCTGGCGGGAGGCTGGTCTGTCACGACAGCAGGTCAAACTGGATCAAGCTGCCATCTTGAAACAGGTCAGTGGTTGAGATTACTTAAGTTCTCCCAATGCTCTACACTGAAACAATGGAGATGTCACACTTAAGCAATCCGAAAACTTCACACCTATCCTTAGCCTTATCTTAGAAATATGTAAGTAGGCACAATCCAGCGTAGAAACGCTGCACTGGCTGCCAGTTAAGAGAAAATTTAAATCAAGTTCCTCTTCAATGTGCACAAGGCATGGCAGAGCAAATACCAAAGCAACCAGCAGAAGCAGGTATCAGACAATGCTTGTCAACTACAGACCTCCAGTTAGTCTAACAATTACAATCTGCCAAATAAACGAACGGGCATAAAATACATGGACATAGATTCTTTGGAGCAAAGGGCAGAAAGCTTGGAAGTCTTTTTTTTTTTTTAAATTTGTTTTTTGATTTTCAAATATTAACAGAACATAAGAACCAATCGCAGTGGTCCGCTGAACATTGTCAATGTTGTTGCATTGCATAATATACATGATACACACTGTCCAAAGTGACTGACTTTACATAGTCTTAGTTATTCATAGCCCCGTAAGCGTGCACCGCTCCCCTCTGTACCTGCGGACACATAGTTGTGAGTCCCCCCATTTTAGGCATTGTCGTCTGCAAGTGGTTTCTAGGGAGTTGTGGCACAAGTGTGTTCTTGTACAGTGTCTAGAACCAGCTTAAATCTGTCAGTGCATTTGGGTCATGGCGTTTGCTGCTAGTGTCGTGCAGGTCTCTGCTATTGTCTACGACAGTACATCCCTGTCTACGGATTGGAGCCAGTGCGTGAATGGGGTCCAGATGTCTCTGGGGCGGGAGCGGACTGGCATAAGTTCCCAGAAGCAAGCCAATTGATCTTTGCAGTAGGTGACATCTGCTATCCAGGCCTTAACAGTCGGGGGCGTTGCCTTCCCCCAGTGCATTTCCATTCGTCTTTTTGCCATTAGGAGTAGGAGTGCAGTATGTCGCCTCGCTGTATGTGGAGTGTCGTGCACATATCCCAGTAGTGTCACTAGAGCAGTTTTTTCCACTCTTTGTCCTGTTATTTCCTCTACACGATGTAGTACCTCAACCCAATATCTGGCTATAGGTCGGCACTCCCAGGCCAGGTGTAGGAAGTTTGCTTGTGTTACTCCATATCGCCAGCAGCCCGTGTCAGTCAGTAAGCCCATGCGATGCAGTTGTGTTGGTGTGCGGTATAGGCGGTGCAAGAATTTAAAATGTATGAGTCTGAGGCGATAATTCTGAGATAGCTGCTCCAATTGACCCCAGCAAAAGGACCATTGTGCATTCGAGAGAGTGATCCCCAGGTCTGTATCCCAGACACCACGTGAGCTAGGTGTGATGATCGGGGATTCGCACTGTGTGATAGTGTAAATGCGGGTGATCAGTTTGCGTGCCGACGTGTCCTTAAGTATATGCTCTAGCGCTGGGAGCGGCGGGGGGGGCTGTAGGGAATGTATTAAATCGTGTTCGATTTGCAGCCCGAAGTTGATAGTACAGCAATGCATCTAGCGGTGCAGGTTGTGGCGATCCGCTTAGGCGCTGTAATGTGAGGAATTGGCCATCTGGGTACAGGTCATTCAAGGTGACCAGCCCTTTCTGATGTGCACGTACCCATGCATTCCTCTCCAGGAGTGGGGGGATTAATGGGTTGCCTGCCAGCGGTATGGATGGTGCATATATTACGTCCAGCTTAGCCCTCCGACAGAGCCCGCCCCAAGCCCAGCGCATGACTTCAGTAGTATCAATTTCTAGCCTAGGTCTCTCATACTCTTAGTATAATGCTGTTGACAAGGGCAGGGGTGCCACCCTGTCTATTTCAATTGCAACGTGCGGTTGAAATGGTGTTGGGTGTTGCCAGAAATGTAAGAACTGTGACTGTGTGCTGTATGCATATAGTAGGAAATGAGGAGCTCCCAGCCCTCCCTGGGCCAGTGGTAACGTCAGTAATTCCCATGACACCCTGGGTTGTTTCCCAGCCCAGACTAATTCCACCATATTTGATTTGAGACACTTAATGAATTGTGTGGTGATAGGAATTGGGATGTTGACTAAGAGATACAATAATTTAGGGAGGATGATCATTTTCACAATCGCAACACGGCCAGACATGGGCAGTGGCAATCCCCTCCATCTTTGAATTCTATCCTCTATCCATGTCATTACTCTCCCATAGTTGGCTGACCAGATCTCTTGCATGTTTCTGCTGACCCATATCCCCAGATATCGTGTCGGGTCGTCTGCCCAGGCCATCGGGAATTCGGATGTAAAGGTGGTAGTGCCATCAGTTAGTGGGAGAATTGTGGATTTGGCCCAATTAATGTGAATGCCTGAAATACCACCATATCTCACCAGTTCTCTGGTAATAGGTGCAAAATTGATCGCAGGGTCAATAACATATAAAGTGATGCCGTCAGCATACATGGATACAATCAAGCCTCTCGTTGTGAAATCTATTCCTCTGTTTGCGTGGTGGTGCCGTAATCTGGCAGCTAGTGGCTCTGTGGCGATGGCAAATAATAGAGGAGATAATGGGCAGCCCTGACGGGTGCCTCGCAAGATTGTTATTGGAGCGGAGATTAGCCCATTCACTCTCATTCTTGCGGTAGGAAAGGCGTAAAGGAGTTTAATTTGTTGTATAAAAAGGGGGCTTAGACCTAGTCTAGTCAGAAGTATGAAGAGGAACTCCCACTCCAGCGAATTAAACGCCTTAGTAGCATCTAATAATGCTGCGATAGCAGAGACGTGGGGGGCGAGATAGTGCATTAGTGTAAATATCGTCCTTAGATTGTGTGAGGTTGAGCGTCCTGGCACGAATCCACATTGGTCCGGCTGCACTATGAGGGGAATCAGGGGCTGTAATCTGTCCGCCAGTAGTTTGGCAAATATTTTATTGTCAATGTTAATGAGAAAAAGTGGACGGTAAGAGTCGCATATGGTGGGGTCCTTGTCTGGCTTAAGTAGCGTGATAATTATTGCCTCGTGCATGGAGGGAGGGAGTGATCCTCTCTGTAGTGCCTCCTAGTATACCTCCAGCAGGCGGGGGGCCAACAGTGATGTGTATTCTTTATAAAAGGCAGAGGTAAGGCCATCTGCCCTGGGAGCTTTGTCACCGGGTAGTCCCTGGATAATCTTCTGAATGTCTTCCGTAGTAAACGGCTCATTCAGATATTCACGGTGTGCGTTTCCCAGCCACAGCAACTCTACAGAATCCAGTTATTCCACTATTTCTGACTCCAATGGACCTACGTTGGAGATGTACAGGTGCGTGTAAAAGTTTTTCATTGTGTCAAGTATTTCAGTTTGTGAATTGACCGGGGGTGGGTGGAGCTCAGTGATGTAGGAAGACCCTCTGGGTGGTTTGAGTAAATTAGCAAGCGTTTTTCCAGGCCTGTCCCCTTCTCCGTACCTGCGAGCTTGTGCGTATTTGTGTAAGAATTGTGTTTCCCGCTCGGCCTCATCTTGAAATTATGTCAATTTCCTGCGTATTTTAGCTAGTATGTCAGGCGTTTGAGATTGGAAGTATTGGCATTCTAAATCTCGGATCTCGTTCTCTATCTTCGCAAGACAGTTACGTATATCTCTTAGCACTCCTAACTGCAGAGCTATACAATCCCCGCGGATTACAACTTTAAAGGCCTCCCATGTTGTGCCTACTGAGTCCACTGAGCCCTCATTGCGGTCAAAGTATTCGACAATTTTTTCCCATATCTCCTCTCTGAATACCGCATCTAGCAATGCGTGCCGGGGTAGGCGCCATGTGAAGGGTTGTATATATTGCTTTGGGATTTGGAGCTTGATTGCTATGGGTGCATGATCTGATAGTGTGTGTGGGTGAAGTGTGGCGTTGTTTACCCATGAATGGATTTCCCTGGACGTTAACCAGAAATGTAGCCTTGACCAGGCGTTATGTTGCTGAGATATGCAGGTGCCTTCTCTAAGTTCAGGATGGAGTGCTCCCCAGGTGTCTACCAGATAGTGATCATCGATTAGAGTACGAATTGCGGTCACCGAATGTGGATGATGTGGGCGAGCCGCCCCCACTCTGTCAGCCCTTTCCGACAGGACGGCATTGAAGTCCCCGCCCCAAAGTACCGCAGCATTTCCCAAGGCTTGGATTCCCTGCCATACCCGGTTTAAAAAGTCTGGGTCGTCCGTGTTTGGCCCATATATGTTTACTAAGATTATTTGCTGCCCATAAAGCCCGCCCTTTACTAGAACATATCGTCCTTCTGGGTCTGTTGTGATTTGGACAGTTTTCCAGGGGAGCCCTTTACGGATTAATATCGCAACCCCCCGTGAATAGCTGGAGTAGGTAAAAGCATAGATGTCACCCCAACTTCTGGATTTGAGCCTAGATAGGGAAGGATCAGACAAGTGAGTTTCCTGCAGGAAACAGATGTCTGCTTTATGTTTTAGCAGATAAGTGTGTACTAGTCGCGCTTTCCTATAATCGTCCAGGCCGCGTACATTCCAGGTGATGCATTTTAGTGTTGTCATGGGAGTCTACGCTACTCCGTGTGTAGTCAGGGCCAAGGGCGGATTGTCCTGTGCATGATCAGCTGTGGGCGGTGCTGGATATTTAGGAGCGTGTGCAGGAGCTTTGCTATATATGGTGCAACACAGTGTGTTTGTCAGTTTGTACATCGCATGCAACACTAAAATTCCCAACATGGACTTCTGCGGTGGAAAACAGTTACCATTAAATTCGTCCCATCCCCCTCCCACACCAACCCCCCAATTAGGTTGAGTAAGTATCCCTCCCATAGCTTAACAACAGTTTAGTGAATACAAAAGAGCCTGAAGGCTACTAGGGAATTATCCCGGGGGGAACGAGGAGTCACCGGCGTACACCCCTGCTATTTACAGCAGGGTGGCCGAGCCCAGGTCTATTGTAACTCATGCTGTAACATTAATACTGAAGAAATCACTTAATAACCCAGCATAAGGATGATAGCAAAAGATATGTGTCCACGATGGGCACATAGATGTCGGAAATAGCAACCAAAGACATTAGCCAATGTATAAATTCAACAGTTTTGTGTATAGGTGAGAACCTGATCGTGGCATCCTTCAAGACAGTGTAGTCATTCATTGTCGCTCAAACGGCTACATGGCGACCCATTGTCTGCCTGTTTTGATCCTGGTTGTTGCTTCGCCGCCTGTTTAGTTTGTACTCTGAGCTTGGAAGGGTAGAGAAGAGCGTACTAAGTTCCAGATTTTTTAAGCAACTTCTTGGCAGGTGTGAACTCTCGGAGTGCCACCTGAACCATCTGGGTGAAGTCTGGGTACATAGTTATCGTGTTGCCCTGGTATAAAATTGATCCCTACTCGCGGGCCAATCTCAGTACTGTGTCCCGGTCTCTGTAATTTAGAAGGCGGGCAAGTATTGGGCGTGGTTGGGCTCCGGGTGTTGGTCTGGGGCCCAAGGATCGGTGCGCCCGCTCCACCAGGAACATATTGGAGAGATCATTCCCAAAGAGGTCCTTCAGCAGCATTTCCACATATTTTTCCATGTTGGATATATTTGTCGTCTCCGGGATGCCAGTAATACGGACGTTGTTGCGCAGGGATCTGGCTTCCATATCTTCATTTTTTGACTTTATCAGGTTGAGAATCTTGTCCATGTGTAGCAGCTGCTCTTGTGTTTCCGTTTGGCGGTCATTGGAGTCCGATACTCTGGTTTCAAGGGCGTCTATTCAGGTTTCGTGTCTCTCCACTCGTTGAGTGACATGGTCCATGAGCGCAGCCAGGGAATCTAGTTTTGAGTCGATCGCCTGCAGACTGGCTTTAACATCTTTTAAAATGGATCTTAAGTCATCTTCTTGCGCAGTGTTCACAGCGCCATCCGCAGCCTCGCAGGATGGAGCAGGGCCCCCCTCCTGCTGGCGCATCGCTCTTTTGTTGAAGTTCAACTTGGGTTGCTTGATATCTGTTTTGCCCATGATTGGGTCTTCCGACTAACAAGTCGTCGCAAAGTCAAGCTCACGAGGTCCGCGACAACTCTGGCCTCTTAACGTGCGCCCACTACCAGCCAGGGGCAGGGTCGATGGTTCGATTCCTGTCTCGCCGTCGGCTTATTGCTAATATAGGTACCGAACTCCGGTGGACCGCCTCACGGTTCACCTCCTTGACAGTGTAGCACGAGGGCCCCAGCAGGGGTGTCGGAGGTCTCCAGAGCTCACCGGCTCACGAGCGGGACCCACAGTAGGCCAGACTACAGGATTCACAATGTCACGTTGTGTCCCATGCGCGTTGAAGGCAGGTGCAGGATTGGGATTAGCAGGAGCAAGCCTGTTTGGTGTCTTATCTCATTGGGTCCTCCGATGGCAGAATTTGCTCAAGGCGTTTCTACGGCCCAGACGCGTGGCAGCCTGACTTTATCAATAGGCCTCTCCACAATGCCCCCCGGAGCGAGCAGCAGATTGTCACAGACCCAGTTGACAGTGTCGCAGCCGCACCGGGTCTCGTCACAGCCACAACACAGCCCAGCGATCGATTGGCACAAGCAGCGAGGCCCTAGGCCACTAGGCCGCAAGCACCAGCGCAGGGCCCCGCTCAAAGCCACCCGAACGCCCAGGCCTCAAGTTCTCCCACGTCGCGTCCCTCGCCAGGTATCATCAGTCATGCAGCATCCACTCGCGTGAGCTCGCGGGACCCACCAGCCAGCTCGTCCCCCCGGTCCGCCTTCTTTCCGCTCCAGACAGTGGCCGGTGGCTTCACACGGCGGCCAGCCACGACCCGCGCTAGCACCTCCAGGAGCCGCAGTCACTGGCACCCACAGCCAGCGGAGCCGCGAGGCCAGCCGCAGCGCCACCAAGCCAGCTCCAGGCAGATCAGGGGATCGTGCCATCCAGGCCGCGGCAGGCCCGGGCCCTTGCACTGATCAGGTGAGCGGCCCACTGCTTCCTCGAGCTCCGGAGGTACAGGATTATGATCGCCCGGCTTTCAGGCGTTTTTTTAGCGTTTTGGGTTATGCAGATTAGCGAGGGTTTTTAGGATAATTGTCGGATAATCGGGCTCGGCTGGCAGAGCCCTCTCAACGAACGGCCATCTTGCTGCTCGGTTCGGCCACGCCCCCTAAAGCTTGGAAGTCTTTAAGGACAGTTCGGAAAGGCGTAAAAACCAACTTCTTTTCAGAATGTGGGCTCTTCAGGCAATATTTCATATGAGAATGGTTCCCACAAGGCAAAGTTCGGGGATTCTGACAAGCTCCACGATTCACAATCCTTCCCACAAATCTTTTCCTTTAAATTGTGATGTTATACGTTTTCATTTAAAATTACAGAAGCTAAATTGTAGAAGTGCCTCACAATGAATGTTCATACTTATGACTCATGCTTTGTCTTCATTATAAGTTGAACATCGCATTGTGGTGTTACAGATGATCACAGATTGCTTCTTTCAGTGCACACTATAGTACACGTTTTTCACATTACTTTACTGGCTTTAACATAGAGATAGGCAATAAAACTACTGTTCCATCCTCTGCATTACCACTGGTTGAGAAAACGTTGAAAGAATTCAAATATATGGCTTACTTTCTCAGTGAAACGTAGGCGCTTTGAACATCATGGGAAAATGCGACAAATTCTCTTCTGTCACTTGGAAGAGGGCTCAGTCCCATGGCTTGGAGGCTGGCTACACAAGATGGCACTCGCTTGAAAACTGCAGCGCACTGCTTGTTAAAGCAATCAATTTCCTGTTGGGAGAAAATGCGATAGAGCACTTTAGATGAAAAAACTCGTACACCTAAGACGTCAGTTCATTGCGGATTTCACCAACAACTTCGGGGCCATTTTGATAACACAAGTTACTTACCTTTAATTAGTTCCCAGACTTCTTTTCCAAAGCGAACCAATTGGTTGTGCGTCTCGCCATCGTGCAGACAACGTGGTTGTATTTGTTTTAAAACTGTAAGGTGGGAGTTTAAGAACAAACCCAGAAAAACATGCCTGCAAATGAGAACACCTAATACAGGAAGTCGCTGCCATGTCCAGGGCGAATTGTTTAGACTGAGGGGTTTCAGAGAGCGTCATTTCCATAATGAAGGTAGTTAGATGGTTAAAGTACCCTGAGAAATCAGACATGTCCATTGAGCAGAAAATCTTTGAAATCCTTTTCTCTCATTTTGTAGTCTATTCTATGCACCCATGCCTAGTGCCTGGTTAGCTGTCCCTAATATTTCAGTACACCTTGAAAGAGGTCCTGTGACCGTCAAAGAATAGTAGTCCAAAAAAGTCTGTGGGGCTCCAACGAGAGAAAAAAGCCTACTTACAAATGTAAGTTTTGTATGCAGTCCATTTTGCATGGACTTGTCCATCATTTCAGACTCATAAACCAGTGAAAACCACTGATGCACTTGGTCCGAAATGCATACGTCGTGCTAATGCGGCATATACTCAGTGAATTTTTAAAATAACGCTGTGGTAATGTGTAGTTCTCTGTGCGCTCTACATTCTGCCATGGAATGTGATGATTTGACCAGAGCGGCAGGTGGTTCCTGGTACTGCTCTGTGCTGAATGTGAATAATGCATCCTGCTCACTGCTCCGTGGTAATGTGGTGATTATTCCTCCACAGTTATGTTTATTGACTATAAGCATAACAAATGCCACTTACAATGTATCATGTTACAGAGATACATGCTGTAAAGTTTGGAAAGGATCCTTAAGGCACAGTGAAAATCACAAGTTAAAAAGGAAAGGCAGCAGAAGATCAGAAGGGTGCAGATTCGAGCACAGTATTGTGGTGTGCATAACATGAGGTATAGCATTAATTATATCTCACGTTATCAAGTATATATGGTTAATTTCCAAAGAAGCAATTAAATGTAATTAAACCAGGTAAGGCAGATTCATATTAGTTCTTATAATACAACAGATGTCACAGGTTAAGGCGGCTTATCCGATTTCGGGTCGACATTTAACAGAATGATGTCCCAGTCAGCCGTCACTGCAGACTTCTTGGCCCTGTATCTGAAGAGTCTGTTCACAGCATCTTGAGCATATGCCCATTTATAGAACTCAGCTGGCCCTTTCGCTTTTCTTGTGGTAAGGGACAACTTTCAGTGAGTCTTAGTGGCTCTTATGGCTATTATCAGCACCAGGTCTACATGGCCGGAGTATGTGGCGTAATGCAAAGTGACGGGGCCCCCCTGCAGAATGTGATGAGGGGCCCAAGTCTCCCATATCTCACAGATATTCATTGGTGGTGGGTTGAATGAGGACCCCCTTAAATGGTTGAGTGCCCCATGGGGAGATGGACACTCGGCATTAACGGTCGATGGAGACGGACGGATGCTTGTCACACTCCTCGCTACTTGTTCTAGATAATAAGACGCCAGTTTAGAGTCCGCGAAGTTAGGACCTGAGAAAACGAATACACTTACAGATAGATTGTTATATGCCAGTTTTGATTGATGAGTTTGGAACCACGACTTGGGATTGGTGGTTGACTCGGAGAGTTTATATCACAGATATTGGACGATTGACTGTGGCCACTCAATTTTGGGACTTAGTCAGACGCCAATTGTCCTGAGGAGACCCCGTAACTCAACAGGGGTCGAAACGTCGACATGTCTTTCACTTGGTTGCTTTGACTATTGATTAGTTGACATGCTGTGATGTGATACTCACATTTCTTTATCATCCATACATAGAACTAGTGAACTTTTTGTTTTGTGTCTTTTGTGTATATATTGTATATGTTCTTCACACTAGAGCACTGCGTTGCCTGCACTTATGCTATTAATTATACTGTCACCTGCATATGATAAGGAATATGTTCTGACAAATAATACAGATGAATAACCACAGAAAACATTGTCATCATTTTCTTAAACAAAAATTGTTTCATTCCCTTTACATTAGAAAAAACCCGAAGTGTAACAAAGATCCTATGCACACGCTGTGGTTGTTCAGTGAAAGTTCATCAAGTTATGGAGCACAGATGTGGTCAAGTCTTTGAGAATCTTTTCTTTGTCTTTTATTCCAACAAACAACAAGGTCCAGCCAACACGTGTTTCGTCGCTGTGGGATTACCCACCGACTTCTTCAGGGCTGTATGGAGCGTTGTGTTATTTCAATTTCCCAGCGCCGGTGATAGTTCTGACCCGGCCGGTCAATAATGTGAGAGTTCTTGTATTTTCTTTAAAAGACCCCCAATGGTCAAGATCAGACCTTCTAGGAGTGAGATCGGTGGAAAGTCCGTGCCGATCACCGGAAAAGACGAATACGTCAACCAAAAGGATTTAATGATCTCAAGCGAGTACGCTGTAGTCATGATCGGCGATTAGTATGCGTTTAATACCGGATGCATCCGGTATTAAACGCATACTAATCGCCGATGATCGGCACCGACTTTCCACCGATCTCACTCTAGAAGGTCTGATCTAAATTGAAATAGCACAACCCTCCATACAGCCCTGAAGAAGTCGATGGGTAATCCCACAGTGACGAAACACGTGTTGGCTGGACCTTGTTGTTTGTTGGAATAAAAGACAAAGAAAAGATTCTCAAAGACTTGACCACATCTGTGCTCCATAACTTGATGAACTTTCACTGAACAACCACAGCGTGTGCATAGGATCTTTGTTTCAGTTACACGTAGATTCTCGATCCCACATAACCTAGGGGTTGCAGGGTGTTTCCCCTACCTTTTGCACTGCAGATTCTCTAGAGCAGCATATTACACGCGATATCAGTCTGGCGCCACCACTTCCTATACAACCAACACCCCTCTCTACAAAAACCCGAAGTGTGTAGATAACACTCGGAATTTATGAGTGAATACATTGAATGCGAGCCTCCAAAAACGAAGGTAGAGGGTGGCTCATGGTTTTGGAAAGCCATGGAGAGATGGGGCCCTCCCTGCACGGCGGTGGCTGCAGGGGTATACGTAACGCCCTTGGTGGGTTTGTACTGGCAAAAAAAGTTCAAACTGGCCCGCTCCCGTCCTCCTTTCTCATCTCTCTCTCTTGCCAGTACCCAGATGTTAAATCAAACATGCTGAGGAACTTGGCAGCTCTAAGCCATTCAATGAGCTCGTCAGCTCTGGGGATGGGGTGTGCATCAGTCTTAGTGACCGCATTGAGCCCACGGTAGTCTACACAGAACCAGAGTTCAGGTGTGACACCAGGTGGAGCAGCCTTGGGGACCAGAACCACTGGACTGGACCAAGTGCTGTTTGAGGGCTCAATAACCCCTAACTCCAGCATCTTAGAGACCTCCTCCTTTATGCTGGCCCTCACTTGGTCAGACAACCTGTAACTTTTGGGCTTAACAGGAGGGCTGTCCCCAGTATCAATGTCATGAGTGCACCAATGGGTGACTCCTGGGGTGAGTGAAAACAAAGAAGCAAACTGTCCCAGCACCTGCCGACAGTCTCTCTGCTGCTCTGGGGACAGTGTAGAGAGTGGATCACACCCTCCACTGACCCATCCTGCTCTATGGAAGACAGGAGGTTGGGGAGAGGTTCGCTCTCCTCTTCTACCCCATCATCTTTGAGCAAGAGCATGGTCAACTCTGAGCTCTCAAAATGTGGCTTGATGCGGTTCACGTGCAGGATCCTCAAAGGGTTCCTGGTAGTCTGCAAGTCCACCAGGAAGGTGACAGCACTCTTGCGCTCGTTCACCTCAAATGGGCCAGACCAGCAGTCTTGTAGAGCTCATGGCTCTTTGCGCCATCACTCACACCTTTTGACCAGGCTGAAACTCAACCAGAGTGGTATTCTAGTCATACCAATGTTTCATGTCCTCCTGGCTAGCTTCCAGATTCTCCTGGGCAAGTTTCCAGAAGCGGGCTGTCTGGTTTCAGAAGGCCAGCATGCAACTGAACACATCCTGGGGTGGCTTCCTGGGAGCTTGCTCCCAGCCCACCTTCACAAAACCGAGAGGTCCTCGTGCAGAAGTTCAAAAGGGCTGAAGCCAACCCCCTTCTGCGGTACCTCCCTGTAGGCAAATAAAAGGCATGGCAAGAGGACGTCTCACTTATGCCTCATGGGATCACAGAGACACATAATCATGCCTTTGAGGGTTCGGTTGAACCTTTCAACCAACTCATTGGTTTGGGGGTGGTAAGGAGTGGAAAACTTGTAGGTAACTCCATATGCCTTCCAAATGTCCTTCATGTGCAAGGACATGAATTTGGTACCACGGTCAGATGCCACCTCTTTGGGGAAACCTACACGGGTAAAAAGCCCCATCAGTGCCCTGACCTCGGCGGGCGAATGTCAATGCCCACCCGCTCAAAAGGAGTGCTCACAACAGGAAAACATTGTAGAGGAGCCTTGCATCTCCCCCCAGTCTTGCCACTTGCCTGGCAGCTAGGACAGGACCTGCAGAACGCATTTGAGACCTTCCTCATTTAAGGTCAATAAAAGTGGGTGACAAGCCTGTCAAAGGTCTTGTCTTGCCCCAAATGACCTGTGTAGGAAGACGGTCCTTTATGTAGTATATCCAAATGAGATATACCGTGCAAAGAGTCCGGGTGTTCCCTTACGAGTGGACAGGGGCTTGCTCTAGCAATCCCAATGTGCTCTTTTAGGGGTTAGTGTAGTCGAGCAGTCTTAAGCTTATCAGAGAGGAGTGTAAGACATCCGCAAATACACACAATAGACAATAAATGATACACACAACTCAAAAGGGAGATCCACACCAATTTATAAAAATAAGAGAAATCAAATACGCCGTATGAGTTCTTTGCAGCAACTTACTAGACCAACCTCCTGGAATTGAGGTGAGTATTGGGCAAGGTCCAAGGCAGCACCAGCAGGTCACCTCCAGCGGCACGAGGGCTGCCGGGTGTAGTGTTATGTTATGTTATATTAAGCAAATTTATAAAGCGCATGGCTACGCCAACATCGGGGCGTTCCCACCGCTAGCAGACGGGGAGGCCAGGAAGGATGAACTAAGTGGAAGAAAAGAGCCAGGTTTTAATCAATTTCCTAAATGCCAAGTGATCTTGTGTGCTCCGAGCAGCAAGTGGGGCAGCATTCCATAGGGCGGGGGCCAGTGCCTTGAAGGAGCGTCCTCCCGCTCTCCGCCTGTGCACTCTAGAAGTACAGGCCAGGTGCAGATTGGCAGAGCGCAGAACCCGCGACTGAACATATAGAGAACAGAGCCCTTGCAGGATTTGGGGGCCTTGGCCATGTAGGATCTTGTGCGTGGTGCAGAGAGTCTTAAACTGGACTCTCTGTTCAATCAGCAGCCAGTGAAGACGGCGAAGAAGATTGGAGGCGTGACAGTGCTTCGGTAGGGCAAAAAGGGTACGTGCTGCCGCATTCTGTGCTCGTTGAAGTCTTTTGGTGACGGCTTTATTCACGCCAAGTAGGGGCCCATTACAATAGTCCAATCGAGACAGCACTACTGATTGGGCAATCGTTTGGCGGATAGAAGCATCAAAAAATCCCAGGATGGGTTTCAGGCCGCGTAAGAGGCCAAAACAAGTCCCCGCCACTTTTTTTGCGTGGTTCTCAAATGAGAGGGCATTGTCCATCAGGACCCCTAGGTTCTTAACTGCCATTTTTGGTTGGGGAAGGGTGCCCAGAGCCCTCGGCCACCATTGGTTGTCCCATTGATGGGTATCACGACCTACCAGGAGCACCTCAGACTTGGTGGAGTTCAATTGTAGGCAGTTATCTGCCATCCAGTCTGAGATGGCCAGAAGATCCTCTTGGAATTTCACTTGGTCCTGTTTAACGTTGTTAAAAAAGGTAAATACCAACTGGGTATCGTCAGCGTACGATACCATATTGATGTTCCGTGCTTTAGTCATGAGGGCCAATGGGCGGACAAACACGTTAAACAGCGTGGGGCTCAAAGCAGAGCCCTGAGGGACACCACAGCTGAGAGGATAGACACTGGATCGATAGGGAGGGGTGTGGACCTGAAAGGAGCGCTCGGACAGGAAAGATGCAAACCAGGCCAGAGCCTTGCCCTTGACCCCAATCTCCCCTAGCCGTTGAAGCAAAATCTTATGGGAGACTGTGTCAAAGGCTGCGCTGAGGTCAAGTAAAATCAGTGCCGAGGTGTTGCCATCATCCAACGAAGCCCGTAGCTGCTCTGTAACTGCCAGTAGAGCAGATTCCGTGCTGTGTCTGGGCCGGAAACCATTTTGTGATCCGTCCAGAGTCCCATTTGCTTCCAGATACTTGGTCAGGGCGATGTTTAGTGGTGCGTTTAGTGGTGGCGATGTTTTAGTGGTGCAAAACAGAGTCGGGTACCCAATGCAAGTCAATGGGGATTGGTCTTTGTGAACAGATGCTGTGGTGTTTTGGACTGGGAGTCCAGTCGGGCTGAACCAACAGGGGGGCTCAGACCTCACAATGCTAGGGGACGGGGGACACCCTTGGTCCTCTTCCCCACAGGCCAGGGGTGATGGGTGCAGAGATGTTCTTAGGCGTTGGATTTTCGTCACTGGGAGTGGTCGTGGTAGATGGGGTGTGCAAACAGATGTGCAGGCGGCGTCAGGAAGTCCACACCGGGGCAACCCCAGGTGGGCTCCGAGTCTGGAGAGTAGAGGGACCACGTTTGCACCTTTGGCCCACTTCAGCTTGGGGCTAGGCGGCTCGGGTGCAGTGGTGCGTTCCGGTGTTGGATTTTTGCAGTCTTGGAACCTCACAGCCTTGGAACCTCACAGCTCAGTCCTTGGTACCTTCGAGATGCAGGGGAACATCTCTGCTGTTCCAGTGGAGTTCCTGTGTCTTTGGAGAAGTGCTGGCAGTCCACCCAGGCTTTGGAGGATCGGCAGCTTGCTGGGCAAGACGACTTTGTCACAATTGTCGAGAATAGGCAAACAGTCCGGCAGGGCTGGTGCTAAGTCTGTTGCTTCTTCTGCAGTTCTTGCTTTTGCGGCTCTTCAGCCCTTTTTCTTCTTTTGCTCAGCAGGATCTGAGTCTTTGGTGCCAGGGGCTCCCCTAAATACTGAATTTAGGGGCATTAAGGGAGGGCAGGGTAGTAGCCAATGGGCTACTTACCTGGGAATCACTACGCCCCCTATATGACCACTTCCTGATAGGAGGTGGTCATAATCCTGTCCCAGAATTCCTGATTTTGCCATCACCAAGATGGCTAACTTTGAAAAGTCACCTCCACTTCAGGTGCCCTATCTTAGGGGTGGCATTAGCCTGAGGGTGGGACGCCTTCAGACTAGCTAATTTTTCCGCCTGTCCAGGTGCCAAATGGCTCTGGACAAAGGGGGTCAGCTTCTTGTCCTGTGAGAGAAACCAGATTTGCATACCAAAGGTGGAAGGCCCTTTGAACCTCCCCTGCCTTGGAATGCTAATCTGCAGCTCATCCTGTGGGAGGAGGTGAAAACACTCCCTGTTCGAGCAGGCTCGGTGTATGGCCCCTTAGAGCAGATGCCCTCACCCTTGGGGGTCAGAAATTCGTCTGATGGCAGGCTGGTGAAAACCAGTCAGTCAGCACACTGGTGGCTGGTATGTTTTCAGGGGCACCTCTAAGGTGCCCTCCGTGTGCATGTATTACTAAATCTGACACCGGCATCAGTGTGGGTTTATTAATATGAGATGTTTGATACCAAACATCCCGATTTTCAGTGATGCCATCACGTAGCTGGGGAACTCGTTGTCACCAGGATCCAGCACATGCTTTAAAATGGCTTCCCTGATCACTTGTCCTGGCAGTAATGGAATTGACCAGCACAGGGACATATCTGCTCATGCAATTATTCCCTCACATGTAATATAATGCACTTGACCATAGGGCAGTAAGGCCCGGGGTAGGGGTGACTAACTTATACTGCCTGCAGTGTCGGCAGGCATGGCACGCAGGCTGGGTGCATTGTTGTGTTTTTATTTTTGTCCGCACCAAGACACATAGCCTGCAGCTGCAGTTTGCATGCGCTCAGTGAGGGGGCCCTTAGGGTGGCACAATTTGTGCTGCAGCTCTTTAGTACCTCAGGCCCTTGGTACCAGCAGTACCATTTACTAGGGACTTTCAGAGGGTACTAAATGTATCACCAATTGGGTAAGCAATTGCACAGTTTTGGGAAAGAGATATGACACTGAGGGCATGCTTAGCAGCAACACAGTGCACTTCCAGTCAAAATCACATCAAATACCAGGCAAAAAGTGGGAGTGACCATGTTGAAAAGGGCACTTTACTACAACCTGCCAGAGGCACATCATGAGCCAGACCCAGTAGGACAGCTCTAAAGCGCTGGGGTACCACCAGCAAACAGGTTGCTCCAGGTTCAGCAACCTTAGGCTCACTATAAAGGAGATCATTGTCACAATAGATCAGGTGAGTTCCAGAGGCGCCACCAGCTGCCTGGGCCTCAGTCTGCTTCCGAAAACCCACAAGAGTAGGGCACTCTTTCTATGCTGCGCATAACTCCTCCCTGGAGGGACCTCTGTCCTGCTGCCACTGGGACAGCTCAGGCAGGTTCCCCAGTTCGGCCACATCTTCCCCTGTAGGTTCTGGGGTCTCCCCCTCAGGTTCAACCTCCTCAAGGATTGTGGGAATTTCAGGAACGGATTCCCATGCCTCTAGAACTCTACTTTCTTGGCAGAGACCCGAGCCACGCTTTCAGGCTCCAGGTCCTTCTGACCACCCTCACATGCTGCCATGGACCATGTGGTCAGGCATACCCACTCAGGCAATCCCTACAACTCCAAGTGTGACATGAGCTCCACCTCCTTCTAGGCGGTATGCTCCAGGTCATTGCCCAGCAGACAATCCACAGGCCTGGATGGACTCACAGCTACCCTTAAGGAACCTGAGACCCCTTATTCAAAGGGAACCTGAGCCACCAAACATTGGCGCTCACTGTTGTCTACAGCAACTACTTGGTGGACTACATTAGGGACTACTTGATCTGAAGACACCAGATGACACCAGATGGTTGTCATGCTGGTTCCTGTGTTTCTCATAGCCTCCACTCTCCTCCCATTGATGGTCATCTACTGCCCGTACTTCCTAATGTTGTCAGGCTTGAGGGTTCTCTGGACCATCTCGCTGTCACCAAGGGAAACTAGGGTTAACTCAGCTGGCTCCCCACCACTAACTGGGACCAGCTCCTTCCCAAGCGCTACACTAGCCACCCCCTGTGTCTGCCCACCGGTGGGGGGCTGTGCCCTATTGGGACACTTGGGATCCCCCTTGTACTGTCCTTCCTGATTACATGCAAAACACTTCACGGGTCCATTCCATGTAGGCCTTTCTGAAGGAACTAACTCTTCTTCTCAACAAGGAGTTGGGAATCCTTACCCTGGGAACTAGTTTGGGGCCCTTTAGAGAACTCCTTACTTTTATTTTTGTCCCCCCCCCCTCCTTCTTCTGTTGGGGACCCTGCCCACCCTTGATGCAGTCTCCCACACACAACTTCTTTTGGACCCTGGTGCTGAGCCAAAGGTCTGCCTCCTTAGCAAGCTTCCTGGGGTCAGTCAGCTAATATCAATCAAACGTGCTGGTGCAGCTCTGGATAACATAGACTAAACATGTGCTTACATGCAATCAAATTGTACAGCCCCTGATAGTCTGTTAGCTCACTGCCTTTCACCCAACAATCCAGGGCTCTGCAGAAAGCTTCAACACACTCTACCCAAGTCCGAGGACCAAGTTTCTCACTCCCCCTAAACCTTTGTCTATACTTTTCAGGGGTCAAACGATATCTCCTGATCAGGGCCTCCTTAATGGCGGGTACCTTATCCCGTACTCATCTCCTAGGGCCAATAAGGTGTCCCTCCCCTCCATTGTCAAATGCATCCATAAACCTGCACCCCAATCCCTCCCAGGAATCCTGTGCATCTGCAAAGCAATCTCATAGGCCTGAAACCACCAAATTATGTCATCTCCCACTCCATAATCAGCAAGCAGACTTTTGGGTATGTGTACCTTTCCCTCTGAGACTACTGAAGACATGCTGCCACCATCTGTGCTGAATTCAGTCCTTTTTGCTTTTAAATCCAGCTCCTTCAAGCTCAGTTCCTGAGCCAAAAGCATCTTCTTCTCCTCCATTCCCAAGTTATCCTTCTCCAACTCTATTTTGAGTTTTGCAAGCCTCCTCTCCAGCTCTCTTTCTTTCCGCCTGTCGTTCAGCTCTGCTGCAGACAAGCTTTTAGATGAAACACCTCTGCCAGCTCTGGAGGAAGCTCTTCCACCATTCATTCTGGCACCCCACCCTACAGGCAATGCTGGATCCTCCAGCCATTCCAGATACAAACTTGGTTCCTCCTCCTCCACAACAACATCATTCTCTTCCTATGGGTGTACAGCTGCATTCGTAGCTGCCCTCAGCGCTTTTTGCAGCTCCTCCTTTCTAGTAAGGCATGACATGGTTGACTCAAAAAGGTTGCAAAAGAGAAAAAGCAAAAATTGTATGCTGGTACATAGTGGTCTGAGATATGGAAGTAGTGTACACCAATCACTGTATGTAATGCACAAATACAAGTCCTATCCTCACCGCTGATCACCAATGTTAGAAATGGGGTCTCTAGTTGTCAGAGATATGCACCCTGTTCAAGTAGGGACCCATACTCTAGTCAGTGTAAGTGTAGTACACACTAAACGTTTACCTGTGCTCACCCTCTGGTAGCTTGGCACAGAGCAGTCAGGCTAAACTAAAGAGGCAATGTGTAAAGTATTTGAGCGCGCACACACACACACACACACAGTAACAGTGAAAACACAACTAAAAGTACTCCACACCAGTTTAGAAAAATAGCCAATATTTATCTGAGTAAAACAAGACCAAAACGACAAAATCCAACATACATATCTGGTCACGTCTTACATGGACAAAACCAAACGTTCAGACCGACCACGATGGAGCGCAGGCTGGCTATAGGAATCACGCAGAACCCCTGTTAGACCTGGCATCTTTGGGTGTTTCTCCTCTGTCTTTTTTGCTTCTGACCTCCTGTTTTTGACTGTGTGCTGAATTTTGCTTTTGCTGGTTTTAGAAATCTGGGCCCTTTCCCACTACTGATTTGTGCTAAAGTGCAAGTGCTCCCTGTGTAAATTGTCCTTATGAATGGTTATCCATCATTGGCATATTTAATTTACTGATAAGACCCTAGTAAAGTGCACTGTGTATGCCCAGGGCTTGCAATTCAAATATTACTAGTGGGCCTGCAGCACTGATTGTACCACCCACACGGGTAGCCCCGCAAACATGTCTCAGACCTGCCACTGCAGTGTCTGTGAGTGCAGTTTTAAACTGCCATGTCGACCTGTGAAGTGCACCCACTTGCCAGGCCCAAACCTTCCCTTTTACTACATGTAAGGCACCCCTAAGGTAGGCCCAAGGTATCCCATGGGCCCGGTGCAGTGTATTTAAAAGGTTAGACATGAACTGGTGTGTTTTACATGTTTTGGTAGTGGAAAATTGCTAAATTCATTTTTCACTACAGCAAAGCCTATCCCTCCCAAAGGTTAGCATTGGAGCTGTCTTGTAACATCTTACAAGCGTATCTTCCAATTGGGAGCAGATAGTGTAGGAAGGTAGGATCTGACTGCATAGTTACCCCTACTTTTTGCCTGGTGTTTTGCTGGTTTTTGACTAGTCTGACTGGGATCCTGCTAATCAGGACCCCAGTCTATCTGCTTTCTCACTTAAATTGACATACATGTGCTTTGGTACACTCCAGATTGGATACTGGGGTACCCTTATCAGTCCCTAGTATATGGTACCCATGTACCCAGGGCATAGGTACCCCAGAGGCCTACCATGGGCTGAAGCATGTATTATGTCACCCATGAGAGGCCATGCAAAATGGAACTCCAGGTCTGCTACTGCAACCTGTGTAAGCTGGTGCTTGCACCACCTACTTTAGATATAGGTTCACTATTTCTAGTGGTCACTACACTTAAAACTTATAAGTCACCCCTATAGCAGGCCTTAACAATCCTGAAGGCAGGGTGCTGGGTTTTTAGTGAGAGGGTGCCCCTGCATGAGCAGAGCCCCTCTGCAGCCTTCGGAGACCATTCTCCCGGGTTGTCTGTGACTCAGCCGGACATATAGGTAGAGGTGCATTATAACCTCGCGGTAAATGCTATCTCGAAAACGGCTGCATAGAAACATGTCATGTTTGGTATCAAACACCTTGGAATCATACCTCCACACCAGTAACTGGTGTGGGAGGTATGATTCCACCCTTCAGAAGCAAGCTTCGTGGGGTCACTGGTCTAACCAGTGCCAGCCTTCTCGACCCGGGCAGCACAAAATGGATGCTGCCGACCAGAGACACATTTCTGACCTCTTGCTGCTGAGCCAAGCTCGAGCAGAGGAAGGCAGCACAATAGGCATCCTGTCACAGGGAGGTGTGACCACCTCCCAGACAGGATTTAGTGTATTGGGGCTGGGTGGGTGCACTCTGAGGATGCCTGAAAGTCTGCGCTTGGGGCACATTTGGTGTCCCTGTGCATAGTCCAGCTCAAACCAGTTCTGGGAGCCATTGGCTCCTGCTCTGGCGCGAAACTGGACAAAGGACATGGGTGTAACCACCCCTCTGTCCTGACCCTTCCCTAGGAGGGTCCCCTGAATCTATCCAACCCTCTCCCGTGGGTACAAAAGGGCTTACCTGGCTGTAAGACTTTCGATTTTACGTGGACAAGATTCTACAAGAACAAACCACCGACCTTCGACCGTCTGGACACTCTGGACCTCGACTGAGCTCGACTTCGTCCCTCTTTCCGTCCGAAGCTTAGTTCGTGCCCGTGCTTCATACAGGCTCCGTGCAGGACCTGTGGTGCACTAAAGACGACTGAAGAATCTCCCTTGGAGTGAAGGAGTCACTCCCCTGCATTCGCAGGCACCTAACCGCAACTGACTGGTCTGCTGCTCCTGAGCTCCTGCGGACTCCAAAGATTTCAGCAACATAGGAGGTAGGTTTCTGAAGGTCCCCGAGGTCGATCTGCCCGCTCACCGAGTTTGAGGCCAGTATCCCTCGTGAGGACTGTAGAACCCGAACCCCGGTGTGCCGCATCCATTTGCAAGTGCATATGCTTGTTGGCGATTCCCGAGCTTGTGCATTGGACTCTGTGTAGTCCTGACCCTGAGCAGTATTTGCACCAAAGAACTCCGGCCTCCTCGCACCAAGTGCTCCGTGGGCTGGTATTTTGCAATCTTGCTCGAGGTCCCCTCGCGACTCCTAGTCATTCGGCCTGGTGGGTCCTCCTGAGGGTCATCATGACTTCTGTTGGGCTTTCCTGGTTGCTCCAGACATACCCTGACTCTCCATTGCTTGGGGAGTCCCCTGGACCTTGCTGGTCCACTCCGTAACCTGCTTGACCTTCTTGCGTGGATTGCTTTTGCCAAGGCTTGTTGGTGCTCCCGCCGGACACCAACCACTCAGCACTCGACATCCTTCATGGGACAGCTCACCCCCGGCTCCTGGTCATCCTCGACACCTCCTGGTCCTCGTGGCTGCAGAGTCAAGTATCCCTTCTTCGCACCTGAAGCAACCCGACATCGGTGGGCATTCGTCTACTGAGCCCCTGGTCACTCTGGAGTGACCCAGACTCTGTCCCCTCTGCTTGCAAGTTCCTTCCTTCCTGAATCCAGGCTTGGATTCCACCGGACCCTTTTCACCTTCACGGCAGCAGTACTTCTTTGCAGCTCTCCATTGAGAACGACAGCAGTTTCCAACGCCACTTCAGACCTATGCACCCGGCTCCTCTTGGATAGGTAACTCTGGTACTATGGTATCCACGAGTGGGGTGGCTCTTCAAACTCTTAAGTTCCAAAGGGTTCGCTCGAAGTCCTCCTAGAAGGGTCCTTAAACTTTAAAAGTGTAACCGCAACTTTCCCATAGAATTGTACGGAGCCCGCGGTCGTGTTCCCACACTGCACCCGGCCTCCGTGGGGTCCCTGTCTACTCACCTTGGGTGGTTCCTTGGGGTCCCAGCGATTCTACGTGCTCCAGACCTTGTCCTGATCTTAGTCGTGACTGTTTTACCACTATTTTAGTATATGGTTTGGTCTCCCCCTGGAGCCCACTGTGTATTGTGCTACTTACACCTGTTCTATTGATCTCGTATTGTGTGCTTTGTGTTCTATCCTCGTGTAGAGGATAGTAGAGAGTGTTATATTAATAAATACATATTTTTATATAACTACTGTGTGGTTTTTCTTCATTTAGTCATTCAGGAGGTGATATTCTGGTAAAACAAGCTGCTTTACATTCCTTCAAGATTAAGCCTGAAGGCTGCTCTCCACAGCTACCACTAGGATAGCTTTTTAAAGGTTATCTTTGACCTCATATATCATAAGGGTCGTTTGGACTGGTGCAAGGTGCCCACTTTAATTAGTGGACAGCATATACCAGGCCAACTTCTCACAGATTTTCTTTTTTTTTTTAAATTTCTTTATTAGTTTATTCCTCCAAATCAGCAGACCATGTATAGAAACAATCATACATCTCGCCTACCTCAGCCGAGGTGGTGAACATTTGAACAATAATACATGTCAGCGCTTAAGCCTAAGGTCGCATTGGAGGCGAATTCTCCGTCTTCATTGTTCTCTGCGTTTTTATGAACTTCATCTTAACTCAACTATAATTAAACTCCCCCCTCCCTTCCCTTCCAACCCTCCCCAAACCCCCCCCGCTATGTCCCCCCTCCCCCCTGCCGCGTCTGTATAACTCGAGGTCTATGCTTCTTATTATTCATGTTGGGTCTCCTTGTGTATCTCCCCTTTGACCTGGGGCCGTCCCCCTGTGGAAGGCGTCTCCTCTGAGCTTTCTTGTGTGGGTTGTGGGGCCTGTCCCGCTATCTCTTGAATCATCACTCCCCATGCCATTAGCACCTCGGGCAATTTGTCATCTCTCCTGGTGTTACGCATGTGCCCTTCCTCTGCCAGAGCCCACTCCCTCAGATCTGTCCTCCATTTCGCCAATAGTGGCCCCTGCTGGGTTAACCAATGAATCGCGATACGGCGCTTGGCTATAACAAGGCCCAGAACCAGGAACCGCCTACTTGTCTTACATTTAGGATCTCGAGGAATCAAGCCCAAGAGACAGGCGCGTGGGTCTAGGGCTATTGTCCACCCTGTTATCCTGGTCAGGTCCTCTAGGACCGCCATCCAGTACGTCTGGATTGTTGGGCACGTCCACACCATGTGTGGAAAATCCGCATGAGCGTTACGACATCTAGGGCAGTGTGGATCCCTGGAGCTATCGATGGCCTGAAGCCTCCTGGGTGAGAGGTAAGTCATATGTATTATATTATACTGGATTTGTTTGAAGCGGTTGCATACCAACACCTCCCGCACACTCTTGTGTATCTTTTCCCATTCCTGTGGTGCGATCTCCTGCGGACACACCTGCTGCCATTTTTCTTCGCCAACTTCTCACAGATAGAAGATTGGAGTTATGTGTTTCTGGACTCAGAATTTAAAAATACTTCTTTTAGTGAAGTTAGTTTTAAAATAGCAGGACTGAAAATGCCACTTTTAGAAAGTTTGCATTTTCTTACTTAACCATTCTATGCCTCTGCCTGTCTCTAAAATACACGTCTGGGTTGGATGACAGCTGGGCTTTGTGAATTCTGAAATTTGATATCCTGAGAGATGCAACGTGTGTGAGAAAGCCGAAACCTAGGCCTACACAATTTGAGACACTAAAATAATGGGATTGGGTGTCCATAGAGAAAGAGAGAAGGAAGATGAAGAGGCAGTTCAAATATTTGATGAGCCATTGGTTAGCATCTAAATGGGCCATACAGAAAAAAGGTATCTAAAGAGGTTACATTGCAGGGTTTTGCCTGCAGTAGTTGGCAAATCAGATAAGAAGAAAAGTTATTAATCTAAAGCTGAAAATTGAAAAAGAAATTAGGAATTTTAGTCATATGAGGAGGATAATTTCTTGAAAGACCTACTGAATTTTAGACCTCCTCCTTAAAGAGATGGTGCACAGGCACAGAGACTGCCAGTACCTGGTATGGGTGTGGGTGAATGAGGAATGAGTACACAAGAAATATCGGCACTTGGTACTGCAGGTGCTCCATCAGAGAGTGCATAAATGGCTTTAACTGGACCTAGTGAGGTTGCAGCGGCTGTGGATACAGTAAATACTGTTGTTGAAGCAGTGGTTACAACACCTTCTGAAAATAGATACATTAATATTGTTAACTTGAAAATTTAATTTGGAGAAATTCCGCAAATAACAATTGATATAAATAGGATACCTGTATACATTTCGAATTAATTGAAATATTTGATCAAAGGAACCGCAAGATGTGCACATGAGGTTTATAATAATCTTTTAGCAGAAGAATTCAAAGTGGATTTACATAAAAATAGTAGTTTGCAAAAAAATTACAAAATGGAATTGAGTAAAGTGGAAATAGAGAACATGGGTCTAATGAATCTGCAAACTCATATCAAAGATTTAGTCGAGAATATAAAGGGCTAGAGTGATTTGAGCAAATACAGGGACAATTGGAAGAAGAAAGCTAATTCTATAAAGAAGAATACTGACATAGGAAATGAGTGAACCTAAAGCAGAATCAATGACAGGGTTTTCTTTACGAGAAGTGCATGGAGGCAATTATGTGCATATTCCTTGGTCCAAGGGTGATCTCTATGGTTTTATGACAAATTTTATGAAACTGAGAGAGGAACCTGATAAATAGTATAAGGAATTTCACAAATTAGTGGCAATTTCAAAGGTGCTTTGGTTTGATCTGAATATGTTATTTGAAGTTGTTGTTCCCAAAGATTTATGGGCAGAATGCAAGGCTACTGTTGTTTGGCTGAACAAGAACCAGTAAGAGTTTCACCAAATAATGCTCCAGCTGATTTGGTGATGGAAAAATATAGAGCAATGATAGAGAATTTGAAAAAGAACATGCTAGAGAAAGAGGTAAATTATGCAAAAATAATGAGAGACACACAAGAGCCGAAGGAGTTGGTTTATGCTTAATATGTTAGACTTATGCAGATTTATAGTAAGTACAGTGGAGTCAAAGAGACAGACAGAGAAGGTATTAGTGGATTCATATCAGCTTTTGTTTTAGTGTTGACTTCTGAGCTTAGCTCTCATTCAGCAGAGTGTAATATGTTGGCAGGCTAAGAGTTGTGTTGAAATACTCAATTATGCCAAGTACTATAGGGATTGGTTTGATGCAAAGCAGAAAAAGGTAGAGGAGAAGTTGATGGTTGCACAGACAAAGCAAATTCTGAGAAACAATAAAAATCAGATGGTGAATTCAGATATGGATTTCATGTCACCTGAAGGTTCTGGTGTGAATGTGAATTTGAATTTTGGAGGGCAAGTGATGCAAGGAGCTGGAATGAACAGTGATATGGTGCATGCGCAAGTCCAAGGTAGTGGTAGAGGGTTTGTGAATAGTTCTGTATCAAATGTGAATGTCAGTTTGCTGAAGAAGAGCACTGCATGTTACATCTGCTGGAGAATTGAGCACTAGAAGGGCAAGTGAAGACAGAGTCCATATCGAATCCAAACTGATTTTATTTCTCAGATGCAGCAGAATGTAAACCAGATTCAGACACAGTCTGCTTCCCCAGCCCAACAGACTCTTATGCAGAGTGTGCAAAATCAGGGGCAATTCCATGTGAACATGTTTGTAGCTCCAGTGTTACAGGAGAACATGAGAAAAAATGCAATATAATCCAGGGTACTAGCAGAATACATTTATTCTGAGTAATGATTGTCCTCAGTTTTCACTGGATGCGACGAATTCACAATGAAGGTGCCAGAGGGGGAGGAGGATTGCATGTTTGGTGTAGTCCTAGAGGCAGACCAGAGTGGTCCATGTATAGATGGTGAGGTGAATGGCTATCCTTTCTCATTTCTAATCGATATTGGTGCTACCCACTACCCGGTTGGTTCCATGGGGGTTCCAAACCTACCCCTCTCAGCAAGAGAAGTCCAAGATGTAGCGATAAGCAATAAACAGTTTACTAACCAGATTGCAACCAATGTTAAAACAGGGTCTATTGGAGAATAAGCACCAATTCATATTCATATTGTGTGAATCTAGTCCTGTCAATTTACTTGGCAGAGACTAGCTTTGCAAGATATTTTGTATGGTGTATTGCACACCAGATGCTGTTGCAATTGAAACCCAAGACAAAGATTCAGTCTTTAAAATAAAAATCACAAGAGTCAAGAGTTCAGTTGTTCCCAGATCTTAAAAAGATGACCTGCCTCTTGATTTAAGATACAGTGAAAGAAGCAGTATGGGATTTCACAGGGAAGCAAATAGGAGTAATAAAGAGGGCAAAACCAGTTAAGATACAGATTAAACCAGATGCTACTTACCCTAGAAGTCATCAATATAAACTTTCACGAGATGCAGAAGGACAGAAGCCTGTTATTGAGAAGATGTTAGAACAGGGTATTCTATGAGAGCTGCTTGGCAGTCCTTTCAACTCTCCAGTGATGGGCGTTAAAAACAATGATTGGAAATTGGAGGTTGGTCCAAGATCTGAGAAATATTATTAAAATTGTGGTCCAATGTTGTCTGGTGGTATCGAATCCTGCTGTCATTTTGTTTCACATTCCTGCGGATGCAGAATGGTATATGTTGGACTTTGCCCTTTCCTGCAGGGTCATCCCCAGACTTTTTGCCTTTCTCCTCCTATTTTCAGCTGAATTTGTTTTTGTTGGCCTTAGGACTCTGTGCTATTTACCACTGCTAGTCAGTGCTAAAGTGCTTAGGCTCTCTTTTTAAAACATGGTAGAATTGGCTTATACCCAACTGGCATATTTAATTTACTGTTAATTCCCTGGTAAAGTTTCATTACCTGTGCCCAGGACCTGTAAATTAACTGCTACTAGTGAGCCTGCAGCACTGATTGCGCTGCCCACTTAAGTAGCAGTTTAAACATGTCTCACTCCTGCATTGCAGAGCCTGTGTGTGTAGTTTTAAACAGCCATGTCGACCTGGCAAAATAAACCTTTTGCCAGGCCAAAGCCTTCCTTTTTAATACACATGTCACTCCTAGCGTAGGCCCTGGACAGCCCAGAGGGGAAGGTGCAATGTATTTAAAATGTTGGACATGCACTAAGTTTTACATGTCCTGATAGTGAAAAACTCCTAAAGTTGTTTTTTCACTACTGCAAGGTCTACCTCTCCCATAGGATAACACTGGAGCTGCCTTATCACAATTTATAAGTGTAATTTCCAAATGGGAACAGGTAACCCCTTCATGTTTGGTGTCTCTGAAATTGTAAAGAAAAATCCTAACTTTTGGTGAAGTCAGATTTTAAGTTACAGTTTTGAAAATGGTGCTTGTAGAAAGTTGGATGGGGCATCATCTTGCCCCAAACCGATTGCACAGCTAAGTTGCGCCTCTATGGCAAAACAATTCATATTATACTCCATATATCCTCCATGTTCTGATCATATACTTCATCCTTATTTGTGCCTCTATTTGTCATCCTCATTATGCTTTAATCCACACACGGGATATTATGCCATTTTCCAAGTTTCTTGTGTTGAAGCTGTGCCCATCCGGACCTCTTGCTAAAGCACGACAAATGCAGGAGTTCGATCAAAGCGGCGTTTATTTAAAAAAAGACCCAATGCATTTCGGGCTACAGGCGCCCTTCGTCAGGGGACACTGAAAAATGAACAATAAGACACATGACCATTATACCTAGTCAAATTCCAACCCGTCCTCGTTCCCTGCAATGAGCCCCTTCATGAACAATATGAATGTTACCCCTCCGCTCTCATGGTATCCCATCCCCCTCCAAACCAGTTTCCTTTATTCAACCCCTTCATCCCTCTGTTCCACAAAATAACCATCTACCCCTATCATGAAGGGGCTCATTGCAGGGAACGAGGACGGGTTGGAATTTGACTAGGTATTTTGAGAAATTGATTACTGATGTATTTCGAAGATGTAAGATGTGCAGAAATGGTTAATATGGTAATGGTCATGTGTCTTATTGTTCATTTTTCGCTTTGAACGAACTCCTGCATTTGTCCTTTTTGTGTGGTGTTTTTTCACTTTATTACTGTTTGAAATGTTGCACAAATATGTTACACATTGCCTCTAAGTTAAGCCTCTAAGTTAAGCCTGACTGCTCTGTGCCAAGCTACCAAAGGTTTGAGCACAGGCTAATTTAGGGTTCACTTGTGCCTCACCTTGACAAGTATTGTGGTTGCTGCTTGATCAGGGCTCACAGCCCAGTCAACCAACAACCCAGTTTCCTACAGTATACAGTCATTGACTTATGCCAAACGTTCTTTTCAATTCCTATTTATGAGGTTAGCCAATATCTTATCACATGATAGTTCCTCAATAAAGTCCTCATTTGGTGTCTTATGCCACAAGAGTATACAGAACATCCCTCAATCTTTTGTCAGATTCTAAAGAAAGATTTGGAAAGTTTGCCATTGACATGTAATTCAGTGTTGCTGCAGTATATAGATGCATTACTAGTGGAATCCAAGACTTAGGAGGATTGCAATTTAGATACAATTGCACTCTTGAACCATCTTGCTGACAATGGTCATATGGTTTCACCAACAAAAATGCAGTATTGTAAATAAGTATTGCGTTAGCTTGGTCATCATGTTAAGAAGGGGGGAAGGGAAAGTGTTCAAACAACACATTTCTGCAATTCTGAAGATGAATCCTCCACCTACCCTGAGGGAAGTGAAGATGCTTTTGGGACTACTAAGGTTAGTGGATTACAATCTTTTCCTTGAATGTGAATCCTTTACAGAGGCAGTGATATAAAAGATCAGGTGCCATTTGCCAGCAAATGCATGAAAGCCTCCCAAAATCTCAGAGAAAATCTTTGTAGCGCACCCACTCTCGGAATGTCTGATTATGTCAGAGAGTTCTACCTTTTTTGTCACAAATACGAAGGATGCACTCTCCATGTTAGTACAAAAACATGGTGAGGTAAAGTGGCCTTTCGCTTACTTCTGTGCTATGTTAGATCCAGTAGTTGCAGCTCTTTCCGGTATTTTGAAATCTGTTGCAGCTGTTTGCCTTGTATTTGAACAGATCGAGGGAATAGTTATGGGTCATACCCCCATTGTGTGAGTTCCTCATTCAGTTGAGATTTTGCTGACTCGTACTCAAACTCAGCATTTGACAAACAGCTGCAAACAATACCGACTGCTGAGAATATTTGAATCAAGAGATGCAACACTTTGAATCCTGCAACATTGTTTCCGATAATTAACAATGATGAAAATGAACCGTTACTGCATTAATGTACCAGAATTGTGTACCAAACCAAGGCCATATATTAATGACATTTCAGTTGAAATGGCTCATGCAACTTTGTGGATGGTTTTTGTCTGAGAGACCATCAAGGAATACTGACAGCAGTTTATGCAGTCTGTTCTATTTCTGAAATCATTGACATATCATACTAGTCTGATGATATTTCAGCACAAGTAGCAGAGCTAATTACCCTGATGAGAGACAGTTGGTTGGCCAAAGAATTGAGTGGGACACATTATACAGACCGCCAATATAGATTTGGAGTCGTACATGATTTTGGGCAGTTATGGTTACAAAGGGGTTCATGACATCCTCTGGTACTCCTATCCGAAATGGATCATATATCCTGGAACTACTGGAGGATATCAGTTGTGAAATGTGTTGCTCATATGTCTGGTGATAACATGATCACCATGGGCAATAACTATGCTGACCAAGTTGCAAAAATTCTGTGCTCTTGAAACGTCACTGTCTAATCAGATGAGCAGAAGCAAACGCAAGTATCAGAACAATGTGAAATTGATGTGAAACTGATGATGTAAATAATGTGAATTGTATTTTTGTTAAATCTAATACAGACCACACTAAATGAACTTAGAGAATTGCAGGAGGAAGTACTGGAGAGTGAAAAAAAAGATGGAAATTATCTGGTTATAAGCTGGATATTAATGACATATGGGTAACTCCAGAATATCAATATGTTATTTCTTACTCTAGTCTTCAGAATATGGCTACACACCTATGTGGTCAGACTCATGTAGGAAGAAATGGTAGGGTCAGGTTGGTCAAGAAACAATGGCAGAATACAAAGTTCACGAGTGTAACAGAACATTTATGTCAAAGATGTAATACTTGTCAGAAGATTAATGAAGCAGACACACATTAGTTACCATGAGTCACATAGACAAATCTGAAAGTTTACTTACTAGACTTTAAGCAGACTTCATATGGATGCCTGTTTTACAATGGGCTCTGATACATGCTTGCAATTGTCTGACTGTTCTCTAAATAGGTGGAGGCCTATCTGACTGGGAGAAGCTACGGCATGAGTGTAGCCAAACTCTTGCCGAGGGAGTTAATAGCTCATTTTGGCATGCCTACTTCTATTGAGACACTGAGGAACTCATTTTAAAAATGAGGTCCTAAAACGATTGTGCACTGCTTCACAGATAGAGCAAAAACTCCTCTGCAGTTACTCACCAGAGGCATCAGGTGTTGTTAAACAGATGAATGGCACTATCAAATCAAAACTAGCTAAACTGTGTGCCCTATCAAATCTAAAGTGGCTGATGCACTTCTTTTTGTTCTCATGAGTATTCGAAGTACTCTAAATAAAAGGACTGGTCTCCCGCCTCATTAAATTCTTTTGGACAGAGCTATGTGAATCCCATATGTCCCTTCAGAAGCAATTGTGTCAATAACTATTTTATCCCCATTGCCCATCTGTACAGGAAGTGACATCACTGGATTTCCCATCATCCATCTGCACAGGAAGTGCCATCACTGGTTCCCCGCCCACAGATCCCTGTACTTCCCCTTCCTCCAGGGCCTATTTAATGGCGGATGCAGTGTGGATGCGCACTAGATGCATACAGCGGGTGGCCGCTGGGACACGGAATGCACGCCAAAGGCAAGCCCGCCTGTCTGTGCCCAAATCATGCACAGTGCCAGGAACCCTGGTTAATCCCCTACCCACCAATACCCTACTGTGCTCCTCCATGCTCTTAACCCTGGCCACAACTCACTGCACTGCTGCAACAGTGCACCACACAACATAGAAGAAGCATTGACATGCACCTCCTGCAAGTTCTCATGCACTCTCCCACACCCTACACCAGGGGTACTCACAAACTTTCTCTCGGGGGCCAAATTTACAGTGTGGTTTGAGGCCGAGGGCCGCACCAGTGGAGGCGGGGGCAGGGCTAGAGTAAAAAAAAAAAACCTGTGACCATGAGGTCGAACACAGGCCCCTGCAGCGGACGCATTATTCCACTGAGCCACCAGACCCGGGATAAACACATCTATCTATCTATCTATCTATCTATCTATCTATCTATCTATCTATCTATCTATCTATCTATCTATCTATCTATCTATATCTATCTCTCTCTATATCTCTCTCTCTCTATATCTATCTCTATCTATCTATCTCTATCTATCTATCTATCTCTATCTCTCTCTCTCTCTCTCTTTCTCTATCTATCTATCTCTATCTATCTCTCTCTCTTATATATATATATCTATTTATCTATCTATCTATCTCTATATATCTATTTATCTCCATCTATCTATCTATCTCTATCTATTTATCTCTATCTGTCTATCTCTATCTATTTATCTCTATCTATCTATCTCTACCTATTTATCTCTATCTATCTATCTCTATCTATTTATCTCTATCTATATATCTATCTCCATCTATCTCTGTCTATATATCTATCTATCTCTATCTACCTATCTATCTCCATCTATCTATCTCTATCTATCTATCTCTATCTATCTCTATCTATCCATCTCTCTCTATCTATCTCTATCTATCTATCTCTATCTATTTATCTCTATTTATCTCTATCTATATATCTATCTCTATCTATATATCTATCTATCTATCTCTATCTATCTATTTATCTCTCTCTATCTATCTGTCTCTATCTATATATATATCTCTATCTATCTCTATCTATATATCTCTATCTATCTATCTCTATCTACATATCTATCTAACTATCTAACTATCTATCTCTATCTATCAATCTCTATCTATATCTATCTATCTATCTCTATCTATCTCTATCTCTATCTATCTCTATCTATCTATCTCTATCTCTATCTCCAACTATCTCTAACTATCTCTATCTGTCTCTAGCTGTCTCCGTCTCTATCTGTCTCTATGTCTCTGTCTCTGTGTCTCTCTGTCTGTCTCTGTGTCTCTCTGTCTGTCTCTCTGTCTCTCTGTGTCTCTGTCTCTCTCTGTCTCTCTGTGTCTCTGTCTCTCTGTCTCGGTCTCTCTCTCTCCAGGCGCAATTGTCCAAATACTGAATGTGCTTACATCTAATGTTCAGGGAGGGTGACTTGAAGATCAAGCTGCTGCGGGAGAAAAGGACGTCGTCGGCAACATGAAACAGGAAGCTTCCCAAAGGCCCTTTAAAGTCCGCTGTGAAGGCGCTTACAGCTGACTTTTAAAGGGCCTTTTGGGAAGCTTTCCGACGGTGCCGTGTGTGAGGTCACAGAGGCCGGCAGTAAACACAGAAGATGACCGCAGGAGCATAGGTAATGAATACGTATTTAATACGTATTCACTACCTATGCTCCTGCGGTCATCTTCTGTGTTTACTGCCGGCCTCACTGGACGGCAAGGCAAGGTCTGCGGGCTGCCAACGAAGGCATGCCGGGCCGTTGGCGGCCCACGGGCCGTACTGTGAGTACCACGGCCCTACACCAACCACTCCCACACCAACAGCACCCCACTAACTCACACTCACACAAACCAGCCACCAGCTAATTCTCACACAGATAAAACACCACCAAAACAACATGCACATTCACATGCATGTTCTTCAATACCCACTTGCTCACCAAACACGTCACAGAGATATGAGACCTACTGCACGACCACACTCCAGACCTGCTCTTTTTCATGGAAACATGGCTAAACCCAACCTTGCCACTAGACATCCCTACAGCCATCGCTGCTGGCTACAAGATTGTTACGAAAGACTGTCAGCACAAGCCCTATGTAACAAGCTATGCCCTACGTAACAAGCTCTTGGAATTCTGCTGTAATAAAATCACCTCCAGATACAACCATTTTGACGCTCATCCGGTCTCCGTCACCGTCGCAACTCAACTTCCCATCACGGCCAATGAACAAACCCTGACCTTGTGGCCTGTAGTTACCACCATCAAAATCACTGCTGCCATTAAGATCATCCACTCGGGGGCTCCATCTGACACATTGCCCCCCACCATGCCTTCATCAAAGGCATGTCTGTCTCTGTGTCTCTCTGTCTGTCTCTCTGTGTCTCTGTGTCTCTCTGTCTGTCTCTGTCTCTCTGTGTCTCTGTCTCTCTCTGTCTCTCTGTGTCTCTGTCTCTCTGTCTCGGTCTCTCTCTCTCCAGGCGCAATTGTCCAAATACTGAATGTGCTTACATCTAATGTTCAGGGATGGTGACTTGAAGATCAAGCTGCTGCGGGAGAAAAGGACGTCGTCGGCAACATGAAACAGGAAGCTTCCCAAAAGGCCCTTTAAAAGTCCGCAGTGAAGGCGCTTACAGCTGACTTTTAAAGGGCCTTTTGGGAAGCTTTCCGACGGTGCCATGTGTGAGGTCACAGAGGCCGGCAGTAAACACAGAAGATGACCGCAGGAGCATAGGTAGTGAATACGTATTTAATACGTATTCACTACCTATGCTCCTGCGGTCATCTTCTGTGTTTACTGCCGGCCTCACTGGACGGCAAGGCAAGGTCTGCGGGCTGCCAACGAAGGCATGCCGGGCCGTTGGTGGCCCACGGGCCGTACTGTGAGTACCATGGCCCTACACCAACCACTCCCACACCAACAGCACCCCACTTACTCACACTCACACAAACCAGCCACCAGCTAATTCTCACACAGATAAAACACCACCAAAACAACATGCACATTCACATGCATGTTCTTCAATACCCACTTGCTCACCAAACACGTCACAGAGATATGAGACCTACTGCACGACCACACTCCAGACCTGCTCTTTTTCATGGAAACATGGCTAAACACAACCTTGCCACTAGACATCCCTACAGCCATCGCTGCTGGCTACAAGATTGTTACGAAAGACTGTTAGCACAAGCCCTATGTAACAAGCTATGCCCTACGTAACAAGCTCTTGGAATTCTGCTGTAATAAAATCACCTCCAGATACAACCATTTTGACGCTCATTCGATCAGCAAAGCACTTACACCCATCCTCAAGGCCTCCATCGACTCAGCCACATTCCCAGATACCTATAAGCATGCCACAGTCATGCCACTTCTCAAGAAGCCATCTACTAGCCCTGCCATGCTTTCCAACCACAGACTCATCTCCCTCCTACCATACCCGGCAAAGGAATTAGAGAAACTAATCAACTGACACCTCACCAACCACCTCAGCAACCATTATCTCCTCGATGCCACGTAGTCTGGATTCAAGCCCAACCACAGTACAGAAACAACACTCACCCCCACCACAGAAGACATCTGCATGATCCTTGATCGAGGAGACACAGCAGCACTCCTTCTCCTGGACCTCTCTGCAGCATTTAACACAGTCTCACACCCCATCCTCATCAGGCACCTGCACAAGATTTGCATCCAAGGACCAGCTCTTCTCTGGCTCTGCTTCTTAACAGATAGAACACAAGCTGTCAGCATGGCTCTTACTCCTTGGAAGCCCACAAACTCATCTGCGAGTGCCTTCAGGTTTATTGCTCAGTTCCCCCTGTCAGTTACCTCGGCATTTGGCTTAGAAAGGATCTTTGGAGGGCCAATTTTGGTACACTCACGACATGGCTCGAAAAACACTAGCGGGCATGGACGAGGCTGCCGCTGTTTCTTGCACAGAGGATTACCATTGCCAAAATGGTTATACTCCCAAAGTTTTTGTACTTATTCATTGACCTCCCACTTCTGCTTCAGACCTCCGGTCTAACCTGATCACTTTAGCATGGGCCGGCAAGCAGCCCCGGGTGGCCTGGGAAATCCTGACTCTTCCTTTTGAACAGGGCGGGCTCTGCGCCACTGATATGGATCTCTATTTCTACTGCGTGAAAGCACAGTTTGCCCACTTCTGGTTACATCCTACCTTATTCCAGCCTCACACCACACATGATCACATTGCCTCCTGCCCTCTGAGCACTGCCCTCTACCTGCCCCCCAGACGACCGTAGGCTGAAATTGACCGCGACTTGGGCATGGAACAGAATGCCCTACTTGACTGTATGTATGCTCCGAATATCTTAGTGGTAGGGCATCCTATGCTTCTTGCTCTTAATGATGCAGGTGCCTGCCAATGTCTACAGCACTTACAAATTCACACCTTCTGGAACCTCTACCCAGAGAGGCGTTTCCTTACCCCACAACGCATACTCAACAACCCTGACCACACATCTCTTGAAATCCTCACCTACCACCAGCTGAGCGCTGCACCCCACTCTCTCCGGTAGTGGCCTCGATAGGTTATGTGAAAGATGCCCAGTGGGGATCCATAGGCTGATTGCTATCCTGTTACTGCTGGGTAGCAATCCACTAGAGTTGGCGACTTGCTTAAAAATTGGTTAAAGAATGCAGTTTACTGTCAGGAACAGCTTAAGTTGCTGAGAGTTGATGCCTGTGAGGTCGAGACCGAAGGACATTTGAACACCCCTGGTCACTTTTTTGGTGGCCAAGGACACTGCCTCAGACCAGGAGGTGCATGATCCCAAGGACGGAAATGTGAGCAATGAGGGCCTAGTCTGGGGGCCTACCCCTAGACTGGGCCCTCATTGCTTTCATGTATCCCTTATCCTGCCACATAAACTGTCAAGTAGCCTCATGATGCTTACAAGTAAACTGAATCAGAGTCCCCGTCAATTTGTATGCTCATATTCATTTACTATGCAATGTTAAATGTACAGGTTGTAATGTGCTCAGTGTGACTCTCCCCCTACCCGTATTGTTATTTCACTGTGAGTTGTACTCTACTTCACCCATGATTAAAATTTTAAAAAGGTTTATCGCTCTATTCCACCCTCTTCAACGCCTACATGATCCCTTTGGCCATCGTTTTCTGTGCACATTACATCAACATACTCTCCTACGCAGACGACAAGCAACTCATAACCTCCCTCTCTGAAATGACCCCAACAAAAGAAACAAGTTCAACACTTGCATGACTGAATTCTCTGACTGGGTGAAAGCCAGCTGTCTCAAGCTCAACACTGACAAGACAGAAGTAATGATCTTTGGCAGGAACACCTCGCTATGGGAACTCCAACTGGTAGTTGGTTGAGCTCGAACCCACACCCAGACCCAGCACCCACATCAGGCACACCAGAATAATCATTGAAAGCAAAATGGATCTGACTACACAAGATAATGCCATCACTGCATCCTGCTTTCGCACCCTGAGGATGCTGAGGAAGATCTTCAAATGGCTACCAAGCAACACTAGAAAAAATGTCACTCGTGCTCTAGTCACCAGCCAGATGGACTAGGGGAACACCCAAGCAACTCACTAGAACACTAAAAACCATTCAGAACTCGGCAGCCAGACTCATACTCAACCTCCCACATGGAAGTTGCTTCACACCACACCTCAGGGATCTACACTGGCTCTTTATACACAAACACAGTCAATTCAAACTCCCCACAGACACATTCAAGGCACTTCACAACTCAGACCCCATCTACCTGAACAAATGCATCTCTTTCCACCAACCACCCAGATACCTCCGCTCCGCAGGATTCCTGCTCACTCACATGTGGAAGAGGTGTGGTGCAGCGGCCAGGGTGCCTGACTCCGGACCACAGGGTTCACGGTTCGATCCCCGGTGCCGGCGGCAGGTTAGCCCAGCACCATGTGACTCTGGGCAATAGCTCGCTTAATCTTCCTGAGGGCCCCCAGCGCCGGGACACGTCTCCGGAGGTAGCTGTGCGCTTTACAAATGCTGGTATTTCATTTCATTTAATTTCATGCCATGTAACCACATAACCAGATCACGAGGAAGGGCGTTCTTCTACATAGCACCTAAAGTGTGAAATGACCACCCACTCCACATCAAAGCCTTCTCCTCTATTCTTGAATTCTGCAAGAGGCTGAAGACCCGGCATTTCAATAGGCACGGTTAGGAAGAAACACCTGCTCAGCACCAGGATACCCTCACGGGCGACAGTGCGCTTTAAAAATAAACATAATATAACATAACATAACAATAACATAACTGATTACATTGTGTTGGATTACTGTAAAAGTCTGGCTGATGTGGTAAAATCTGTCTCTCATCAAGTGAGATCCTGCTGAAGGTACAAGTAGCCAGTTTGATAATCAGCAAGTTGAGAAACAAGGAGAAACATTGCAAGGTTACAAACAAGAAGAAGAAACCGAAACTGCTCCACTTTGTGAAAAAGTTAAGCTAAAAATCTGAGTCTTAAGAATTCCCACTGGAAAGTAGTTCGCAGTGAGCCAAGTTGCTGATCAAAGCACAATTTCGGCAGTGAGTGGAGAAGATTCAACAGTATTCACAAGTGCATCAAGCAGATAAGTGGCCAGAGTCAGTAAAAAGAAGCAGTAAAAGACTACACTGGAAGGCTCAAAGACCAAAACAAATCAGAGAAGAACCAGAAACAATTTAAATTGATTCTGAAAACAGTGACAGTGAATATGAATCGTGCAACTCACACTTAATGGAAGAGATCCTTCTTAAGACGAGAACCCTCACTCACCCGAGGGTGACATGCTTCATCATTGGGTCCCCTCCTCACACCCGGTCTGTGAGGTCCATGGTGTGGGCTACAACTCCCCTAGTTGGGAGGAGCAGAGATGTAAGAAGGATCTCTTCCATTAGAGCAATTTGATTACACACACGTTTATCAATACAGGTAACAGTTGCGGGCTATGAACTAGCCTCTAGCCCGCTCTGTATGATAATACCAGGTGTACTTAAGTGTGAGTTGCATGTAACAGTGGGATTAGTATGTACCTGGTGTGGCCAATCCCTAGATCCCCAGTATGAATATTAGTGAATATGAATCGCCTTACCAAAAGACCAGCAAGAAAAGGGTGCCAAACAGAGAGTACACATCTCCTTAGTGGACCTAGATAGCATTTGCCAGAAGGCGGAGAAGAATCATACGTGGAATTCTATGATCTGACCAACCATGGCCAATTAATTTTTTAAAACAAACCAGAAGAAATAAAGCCACCTTAGTTTTTGAAACTAAAGCTTTTTGAACTTTTTCAGAAAATATTGATTTTTATTTTTTCCGAAAGAAGACAATAAAGTTCCTGAATTCTATGAAAAAAATCCTTGTGAAAAAGGAAGACTTTTGAAAATCTGATTTTTGAAGTTTCATTCCTGATTTTTCTTTTTCCTCAGTAGAAGATGGCGTACAACAGAAGCTGTAAAGTTAGTGCCATTGTTTCTTTGATACTAATATTAATAGTTAAATATTGGCTACATTTTATGCCTTATTTCTCTGGTTAGATATGTCTCATCTTCACACAGTGAACTATTATGCATAATGACATAAAACAAATATGATTTATGCAAAGGGATAGATTAGGAGATAGTTTGAGGGAAATGTATAGTAAATTTGTTAGAGGAATACACAAGACTAATGAATTTTAAGAATTGCTTTGTGTGTACATTTCTTCTCGTCAGCTGAAGAAGGTTCTACTTAAATCCAAAAGCCATTATCCTATAGCCTATCATGCAATGCTATTGTTAGAATTTATCATAAGCAAGAGTTTTGTTGCCATATCTTTCGGAATTCAAGGACAAGCTGGAAGATCTTCCTGTTGCTGAAAATTCTGTGAATCATATGACTTGCCTAAATATTTGAAGACGATTGCCCAAATTAATTCGGAAGCTAACAAAACTAAAAAGAGGCATGCATGTTGTTTGAGTGAAGAAAAGTGAGAAATTGTTAGGAAATATAATGAGAGTACAGTGAAAAGTTTGAAAGAATGGAAATACACCAGTGAGATTAGAGAACAAATTGAAACATAAGAGAAATTTAGAAAGTCGAACGTGCATCCGAGATTAAGAATGGAGAATGAAAGGCGAGGAGAGTTGTCCATGGTTTGACAAGGGCCTAAGGGAACTAGATCAATAGAGTTTGCTGGAGAGAGTGAGTGTTAAAGGAGTTATGTTGTCAATGGGGAGTTTTAGGTTGGTGAAGAGTCGATAATCAGAAGAATTTATTATGTGTGTGGTAAGACTGCTTGCTTACTTTACCCTGCCTCGTAATTGGGCAGGAAGTTGTTGCCTCGTTTTGGTATTCCTGAGGGTTTGCCATGTAAATGAGATGAGTGATGCTGCTGGTTTAAAGAGAATAAAGAGTGTATTTGGACACATTGTATTAGCTGTCTTGGGTGCTATGATTCCATCTATTAGAGTGGCTATGAATGATGTAAAGGTTAGAAGATTATCTACACGTGTAGACCGCCTTTCTTTTAACTCTGCTGGAGCATTAATCCAGATAAATAATGAGTTCATTTCAATACAAATCATGATTATGCAGAACTGCCTTGTGCTAGACATTTTTCTTGTGAAGAAGGGTGGAGTCTGTTGGGGTTTAAGGGTAGGAGATTGTTGTGCCTTCATCCCAGATAACAGTAAACTCATTAACACATATGTTAATAATATTAAATATTTTTCAAAGCATTTGCAGAGTTTGGCTTGTGGAATCAGTGGGTTCCTGGTTTGGTGAGATTGGAAAGGGTTTTAGAAAGGTTGGTAAATGGTTTGAGGTAAGAGGAGGCATTCTGCGTGTATATTAACTCCTGTAATCATTGTGTTAACTTGTTCAATAGTTCTATTCCTTCTGTTTAAATTTTCTGAATTAATCGCTTCTAAAATGGGTCTAAATTGTGGGTGCAAGAAGGAGTCAACGAAGTCGAAGAGGAAAACAGAAGAAATGGAGTTGGAAGATGCCAAAGACCAAGTCTATGGCCGACTTAATATGTTGGAAGAATCGAGAAACAAGAGACAGAAAGTGATGCATACCATATTGTAAATAGTTTGGGTACTAATGATGATGTAATCATCAGAGGGGGAAACTGAGGGAGCTTTTGAGCATTTAAACTAAAATGGGGACAAATATCAGTCACTCTGCATCTTAATTCACACATGTATACCGACATGGAGCTATTGTAATTGAAAGGAAATTATTACAGTGTTTTAATGTGCGTTTTCTGGTTTAGGCTAACTAGGTCTCGGTTAGACCTCAATGCCATCTTGTTCAAAATGAATGGCATATTATGATGTTCATTCAGTTTTTATATTTCTCGCTTGACACTAAGTGCAGCAAGATGTGGATTGTTTATTTCTGTATGACACTGTTCTCCAGGGATTTGCTAGAGGAAACCTTTTTGTTACATTAGGTGAATCAGTATTTATGTAGTGGGTTAGTGCTAGGGTGATAGGGTTATGTGATTTGTCAGAGCAATGATCATATCATGCTGACTTGCAGTTCCTGTAATTTCTATGCAGGAAAACTGGAAATAAGTCCTTGAATTTGAGTGTGAGCAAGAGACCCTTCCTGGGCCACTAGAGAGGCTGTCTGGTTTCTTACTGATTTTGCTGCACAGTTGAGACTTAGCATTTCTCTGATATTTGTCCATTATTATATTATTTTGCATTTGATGGCCTACATGGCAAATTATGTCTATATAATTTAAGGAGTTTACTACTGCAATTGCAATTTACTTTTTTCTATATTGTGCCTTTAAATTTTGTAATAAACATTGAGGGCCTAATTAATGAAAAGTGACGCATCGCTGCGTGAAAACAGCGATGCGTCACTTTTCATTGCGCCCTCCTTGCGACATGCTGGATGCGTCATATTTACAGTATGACGCATCATGTCGCAAGGAGTTACAGATACGTCAGTATTTCTGACGTATCTGTAGGCGCAAAAATGACGCATTGCTGGAGTGTGTCACAAAAGTGACGCAACTTCAGCAATGGGTCATTTCACATGGGGAAGTCCCATTTCAAATGTGCCTGCGTCAGTCTTACCCCTGCTGTGAGGCAGGCGTAAGATATTGACGCATTTGCGTCCTAGAAGTGGAGCTGTGAAATCTCATAGATTTCACTGCGTCACTTCTACGAGGCTTACTTGCGTCAGAACGCCCACCCTGCAAACATTATACCTGGCGCAGGTATAATGTGGCGCAGGGGTTTACAAAGTGACGCATCTACCTAGATGCGTCACTTTGTAAATATGACGCAACATGGTGCATTTTTTACACCGCTGGTGCGTCACAAAAAGGGACGCACCGGCGGCGCAAAAGTGACACAAGGACTCATAAATAAGCCCCTCAGGGTTTTCTAATTTCCAATCTCAAACATACTTATTGAGTCAATCCTTTCTTATTGACTACATTTTGAAATGCTGTTTTTTGAATCTTGTCTCTAAGGACACATAGCCTCATAGAACTTGAGGTTAAAACAATCCCCAATCCATGCAATGTTTGACCATGCCACAGTAATACAGATTTCCTAGGGTCCTGTGTGCCCACAGTTGCCAGGTCGGCCTTGCTAACAGAGCACACAGGCCCTACTAGGCCCACCTTTTGAAGCTTCAAAGCCTGGCCGAGCAGTCTCATAATCAAATGTAATGTCCCTGAATAACGCTAATTCTAGATCCAATACACTTTCTTCAGGCTTGAACAATGCAGCCAGTGTTACCCGTAAACTGACCCAAGCTTTGTATATTAATTTGTGGTGGGGATTCACCACAAGTAAATTCATATCTAGAAATGCCCCATTTATGCACACCCACAGTCATTTAGAAATAGACTGAAGAGTTAAACAGGCTTCCAAAGAAATACTGATTTGTCACTTCCCATTAACATGCGTTTTTAAAATGGCAATGACGCAGTAGAAAGCCAGCTGAAGAGGATTACAGCGCTCAGTCTGCGTGGGCAACGGGTTCTCCAAGGTAACATAATTGAGCAAAGCACTTCAGGTTCTCTTGCATTAACACAGAATAAAGGAAAATCGGAAAAAGTAGCGTCAATGTGCTGTAGCCAGGATGTGCGATCACTCTCAAGGCCGCCTCTCTCTGTGGTCGAGAACAATAGAAAGCTCATTAACAAAAACCTAAGAGTTCTGGTGAACTGTTAGGGAGCTTTTGTACGCTAATCAAAAACATGCATTATTCATACTGGGCAAAATATTATTTGCACTTGATATCACATGTATATGTTGATATAATACTATTGCCATTGAAACGATTTTTGTATGACTCGTTAAAGTGTGGTTTTCTGGATTTTGCTAACTAGACCTCGGCTAGGCATTGACACCATCTTGTTTAAAATGGAGGTCTCATCATGTTCATGCTTTGTTTATAATTCTGCTGCAAGTAATCAGAAAGGACGTGGCTCTGTTTATATCCAAATGACCCTTTTCTCGAAGAAGACCCTCCAGTAGAGGCTCATTATTGTAGCATGTTTTCAAGGCCTTTCTGCTTACATGCAGTATTGTATTCATTTACAATGCTTCGCTGTTGTTTACGTAACTAGTTTGTTCTGACACCCCTGGATGACATTAGATCAGAAGGACTGAATCAATGTCATGAAGTGGGATAGTGCTAAGGTGATAGGGCTATCTGACGATTTTAAAGTCTGTATTCTGATTTGTTGAAAATGTATTTTTTTGCTTACACCACTGTGACTTTGCAGTTTCCATACTCTTCTAAGGGTCCATACTCATCTATGAGGAAGATTACTATGTAAACCCTCGAATTTGGGGGTGAGCCAGAATCTTTTGGGGTTCTACTAGGGATGCTGAATGACTGATTTTGGTGCATATTAGGTACTCAGCATTTCTTTAATCTACATAATTCTGAATCTATTGCCTTTATGGCAACTGAATTATATTTAACCCAGCAGTTTCTGCATTCTATTAACTTGTACTGTACCTTTTGAATTTTTGTAATAAACCTTTACGGTTTCTCTGCATTCCGCTCTAGAACTCACTTTTTGAGTCAGTACTTTCTTATTCAACTGTATTTTAGGATGTTTTTTACCTTTTCTCTGGGACACATTGCCTCATAAAGTTGAGGTTAACACCGTCCCTTATTCACACAACTGTTGGGCGTGCTTTCGAGGTGTAAGATTTTAGGTGTATAGAGAGCGCCCACAGCTGGCAAAGCCAAAGGGTCTAAGGGGCATATTAACAAGGTGCGGCGATAATATTATCGCCGCTTTAGTGCCCGTTTTCGGGCGAAAAGGGGCGATAATATTATCGCATTATCAACAAGGACACGCTAGCGCGTGTATCCTTGCATTAGCGCCCCTTGTCAGCACGCCTCCCATCGCATCGCTAATGAGATGCAAAGGAGGCGTGCCTGACCAGTCTCCCTTGGGTAAATATCGCTAACCCAGCTTCCTCATATTAACAACGAGGGTTAGCGATATTTAAAATCATGTTAAGTATGCCTTAACGCAGGAATTTAACGTCTGTTAAATTCCTGACTAAGGCATACCTAACATGGGGGGTGGATTGTGTGGCTAAGACCACAGGCCCTATCACCAAGGATATCGCTGTTTTCCATGGAACATCGCTGGAAAACCAGCGATGTTCCATGGAAAACATCGCTATCACTGGAATAATTATCGCCATTGCGCTATGCGTTGTTAATACAGCGCTAGCAGAGTGATAATTATCTGCGATAACAGTCCTCACGCTAAGAGCGGCCAGCGATAATTATCGCTGCCGCTTGTTGATATGCCCCTAACTTTTTTAAAAGAAGCACTGCTAAAGTCAATAAGTATGTGAACAGTAATGGGACAGAGTAAGCTTTCAAAAACTAACATGGGCTTAATTATTGCTTCATATCCAAATGTCACTATGTCATGTATAACACTTTAAATCTGTCCTAATTTCAGCCAAGACGTGCAGTCGTCACATGCGCTACCTTCGGTTAACCTTGTATATCAAGCCAAGAGCTTGATCCACTCTTCAACTTTTTATTTCACTTTTCAATTGCAAGCACAGTGTCAGAAAATCATGTTAGTTAAACGAAAAGACTAGTCACTTATGACATGGGGTGCGCTTGGCAATTGTATCTATGTACTGAAATAAAACTAGAACATATGATAAAAACAGTTACCCAGCTTTAAAAGTTATAATGTTTTTAAAAATATACCAGTGGTGAAAGAGGTGACAAATCCTGAGAACTACACTAAGGGGCTCATTAAGAAGGCGGGCGGATCGCCACCGCCGGACCGGCGGTGGCAATCCACCCGCCATCGTAACGTGAATTACCCACCGCCACATTACGATGGCGGTGGGTATCGCGGCGGATGGAAAGTCCGTCCGCCGCTTTTCCGCCGGTCGGCAATCGTTATGATTGCCGGCCGGTCGGAGCTGGGGCTCATATATGGTGGCGGTGCCTAGCAGGCAGCGCCATCCATAATATGATTTCTAGATTTCAAGGCCTTTCCATGCGGCGATGCCGCCATGGAAAGGCTGGCGGGGATTTGCTTTGGGGGCCCGTTGCGGGCCCCCGGGGGTTGGGGGGGTGCACCTGGGGGGTACCTGTGGTCTACATGTCCATGCAAAACACACAAGATGATGGACGGAATGTTGCACATTGGCAAACATTCACCCCCAGTCACAGATCTGGGTTTAATCCATCGTTATTTTGCTTCACCACGCCACCCCAGTTCAGACATAGCCATATGCAAATCAGTCTTGACCCTGTGCCTCATGGGAACAGTCCAGACCGAACTGCCAAGCCATGTCTTCCCTGGACCGGAATCAAGCATCCTAGGACAGGTTTCGGGCTTTTCGCCCTCATCAGCCAGGATAGCTTGACTCCAGTGGCGTGGTGAGCACGGGACCCACGTCTGGGCATACCCTTCCCACTTAGGGCGAAATGCAAAACACACAAGATGATGGACGGAATGTTGCACATTGGCAAACATTCACCCCCAGTCACAGATCTGGGTTTAATCCATCGTTATTTTGCTTCACCACGCCACCCCAGTTCAGACATAGCCATATGCAAATCAGTCTTGACCCTGTGCCTCATGGGAACAGTCCAGACCGAACTGCCAAGCCATGTCTTCCCTGGACCGGAATCAAGCATCCTAGGACCGGTTTCGGGCTTTCAGCCCTCATCAGCCAGGATAGCTTGACTCCAGTGGCATGGTGAGCACGGGACCCACGTCTGGGCATACCCTTCCCACTTAGGGCGAAATGCAAAACACACAAGATGATGGACGGAATGTTGCACTAAAGTCCGCCCGCCATCCTAATCAGCCCCTAAGTGAAGTGCCACTTAGAGAGGATGGAAAAGGGAATAAATGTGGTAAAAACACAGGTGTCGCTTCACACTCCCTTTTCTTCTTCCCTCTGCTTTCTCCTACTTGCAAACATTATGCGACCAAAAAGAGGTAGAATGTTTCAAGATTCAAAGCCATTTATTAATGTAGTGATGACAGCAAGAAATGTGACCCTAGGTTTGGTAAGGACATCATAAGAAATCACATCACTTGATATTGGCCCAACATCAGAAGAACTGCGGACATGGGTTTTGATCCAGAAGGCATCATAAGAAATAAATTACATGATATAAATGAGGAACTTTTGATTGTTTTGGACAGCCATAACCTCACTGACATATATCTTTACCAGAAAAGATATCACTGCAGGCAGTTACTCATTCCAACATCCTTTCACAAAAAAGTCCATAAATTAAGAGGCTGGGGGCTGAGCAGCTTTTATGCATTTATAAATTGACACTATTGTAACGTGAATCTGCTCTGCAATCATGACTGCCTGTGAAATCATTCAACACCAGTGGTGGCTCGCATAGGGCGTGCTGCGGTGCGGTGGGGCAGGGTAAATAATTACTTTCCTCCGTTCCGTCGTATGTCCGAGTTTACTACCCCCCCACCCTGCCCCTCCCCCACCCCACCCCGTCCCGCCCCACCACCCCGTAGCACGCCCTAAGCGAGCAGCCACTGTTCAACACTGTGGATGGGCAGCTGGAGTTAGACTCTGCAGCACATAAAGCTTCACAGTAGCTCGATTGAAAAAATAGGGGGAAAGTGAGCGATGGCACCTTAGTAACTATATTTGCTGAGTCCGATTTTATTTGTGATTTTCACCTCTTATTGTTGAAATTATTCTACAATTCAGTAATAAATACACCTAGGGGTTTTGAACCGAGGCATGTGTTAGTGTCTTCCAGTGGGTGAAATAAGCATACTCCTGACATATTTAACCCCTTAGCATCTGAGTACCTGCTGCCCCCTTCAGTGCTGAGCCCTTTTCCTGAGGTTTGGGGCACTTTGCACTTAAGCCTTCATAACTTTTTTTCCACAAAATGTATGCAGGCCAGATGTGTCCTTGTTTCCCCATGTGTTGTGTATTCTACAGGTACTCAGAGTTTGTGCATTCTTCTGGAGAGAACCAAGCAAATAGCTAAACTGTAGCAAGCTTTTGGTTATTTGGAAAAAAAGTGCTGTGCAAGAAACTATATGTTTTTTTTCTAGCAATAGCATAAACAAAAGGCTTCCTTTCCTGTGCTAACACACAAAAGGTGATAGGAGGAGTGCTTGCAAATAGTCTAAGTCACTGACAGTCACTCTGGGTAGCATTTCAACCTATCATTTTTTGCCCACTGTGCCACTCTAGACAGAGGCCTGCCTTATGCAATCAGTACTGATCCTGCTCCTATTGGGAACAGTCCCTTCCGAACTGCCAGGCAAAGCCCCTCCAAAACGGAACACAAGCAGCCCCAGATCAGTTTTGGTTTTGTTGGGTCTCGTCAGTAAGGTATAGCTTGGTTCCTATGGCACAGCGTGCAAAGGACCCAAACCAGGGCATAGCCTTGGCCACTTAGGACGTTGCATCAAACATGCAAAAGGTGATGGGAGGAATGCTTGCAGATAGTCTAAACCACTCTGGGTAGTGTTACAACCTACTGCTCTTCACCCACTGTCCTACTCTGGACTTTCTTTGTTAAAAAGAAAATCCTTCTGGTTGTTACACCAGAAGGATTTTCTTCTTTAGTGTTTTGGACAAATTGTTCACCTCACTACAAAGATGTTATGATGGACCTAAACAGTTTATCTACTGCATTAAGGGAATAAAACACTCTGGGCCTTATTCACAAAAGTAAACTTACACTTCTGTAAGTTTACGATTATTTGTAATTCACAAAGCAATTTTACGAGTAGTATCTTTATGACAGCCTATCCTTTTATGTGTGGAGTTTCTGCCACGAAGGTGAAGATTCAGCAGTCGTAAAGATACTACTCGTAAAAATTGCTTTGTGAATTGCAAAAAAATCAGGCTTTCTGTGTTTACCACGGGTGGAACAGATTTGTGAGGTTTCATACCAGCACTGTCAGCAACCTGAGCAACTGGCTGGGCCAGCCATGAACCTATGCATACATATTTGAAGAAGGCACAAGTCGCAAAGCAACACAAGAACCACAGACTCTTCATAACTGATTTGCAATTAAGGCAATGTTGAGACGACTCAGCAGGATTTTAAAAAGTCTAGGAATGCAGAAGAAAATAGGTACGTGGTAGGCATCCCTAAAAAGCAGTAGCTTACTGCCTAAATCGGTGGAGGTGACAAGTATACCTTGTTCGGGAGCTGCTCACCCTGCTGTATTCCGGCACCATCCGCCTCCGAGCCATGGCGGGAAGAGGGCAGGCTGGCTAGGAGCAGGAACAGCTGCACCGGCATCAACTGAAGTTTTGCTTCGGCTTCCAACACACACTCTTCATGGCATGCCTCACAAAGCTGTGCTATGATCCAAAACATAAACTGCGCTGTTGTGCTGTTGTTGTTATATTACTAGCATTACACAGCCTACACAACAAACTAAATGGAAACGTAGTTTTTACTCTGATGCGACTCTTCTATCATTGTCCGCAGCTGGATCCGAACATCCATCTGTGTCTATGTGCCATTCCCACCACGCAGCCATCCTAACGGGCACTGAAGAGCGATACTACATGCTGTAGAGGGGATGGTGGTGATAGGACTAAGGGTGGGCGGAATTTGCGTAGTCGCGTTACGCAAAATTCTGCGAAACGGTAAAAAATCTCAGCGAGCACGCAGAATTTTGCGAGCACGCGGAATTGCTTGTTCCGCCCGTTCGCGATGCGTTTTTCCTGTTCGGGGACGCTGTTTGCGTGCTCGGGGGGAAATATCTTGCGAACTTGCCCATGCGGTCACCAATTGGCACGGCCATCTTGTTTCACTTGTCCCGCCCGCTCGCGATGCGTGTTTCCTGTTCGCGAACGCAGATGTCCGATGGCGCGTCCGAATGATGTGTTCACGATCGCACACTCTCGCGGGATCGCGCGAACGGATAGGAAAACTCGTCGGCAAACGCAGGGATCCCGGTAAGTCGCTACCGCGCGCGCGCGAACACGCATTTTGAAAGCGCGAACAAGGAAAAAATTCTGCTACGCCGCGTATCGCGGAAATTTCGGCAATTCCGCGTTCTCCGCGGAATGCAGAATTGCCAAAATTTTGCAAATTCCGCGAGCGGAACGGAATTTACCGCTCAGGCCTAGATAGGACCACAATAATAGACAATGAATGGGCTGAGGGGAGGAAAGCCACAGGAACCCACAAGGACACGCAGTGTTGGTTTAACTTACTGACGCATTGGTGGGTTCCTTGGGGGAGATTAGACAAGAAAAATGTTGTGTTGCTTCGATACCAGGAATGCTTGACTGGCAAGTAATCCTGGGATGTTTATGTTCAACCTGAGAATCTTCTTTGGTCAGTTGAAGAAAGGACACAGGGAATGCTGGTCCTGTCCTTCCGTGCTCTTCATCTAATAAAGATTATACTGCTTAAATGGCTCCAGTGCATCTTTCCAACAAAAAAGAGGACATTTTTTTTAACAGCAAACATTAAAAAAAGATCTAGATAATGAAGATATTCTGGTCCTTCTTCCCTCGGGACAAATAAGCCAGGAGTCTGAAGGAAATGGGAAATGACGTAGGAGTAAGACAAATAGGTGCCCTGATTTAGAACATACAGTAAAGTATCAGGAATTTGACTGGCCGGTTCCCTGGATGAGATGAGACAGGAAAAGGAGAGGGCATTCTTCTTAACAACAAACATTTAAAAACGTCATCGTGAGTGGTGTACTATCTAGGTAATAAAACTACGCATGCATTGTTGCGTTTCCAAAGGAGAAGTTAATTTTGAAAACATTAGCAGAATAAAAATTACCTTTCGGAAAGAAACCCAGTGTTCATGTTTGTATATTAAGTAACCACCAAATTCCGATGTTAGCTGGCTTCGATCAATATAATTGAACAGTTCAAAAGCGTCATTAAGTAGAACACACTGAAAGACAAAATGCAATGGGTTAGAGTGAACTGGAAGAATTACAGAAACACGTAAATGACTAACCACAACGAAAGCAAGTAGCAATAGTTATGATACCATGTATTATTCATTTACAATGTTACTCTAATACACTGCATCCTACACAAATAAATTATTATAAAAAATGGAGTTTCTTTATAAAATCTCAAACTCATACTCCTTTTTGGTAGATTTGTGCTCCTCAGGCTGAAGTACAATGTCTAGATTTTAGCACAAATCAACAGCTACCCCCAATTCTTGAGTAACAGCCACCAGGTAAAACTATTTCATGTTATTTTAGGGTCAGTGTAACAAATTATTTAAGTTTTAGTACATTTCTATTGCATTTTACAAAATAAAAACAAGGAAGAATAATTTGGACGAGTGATCCCATCTTAACTTAGGCCTAACCCAACCCCTCCCCACCCCCAACTTGCCTCCGTGACAGACATGGGCCTGATTCACAAACTGCACTTTGTAGTACGTTATGTAGTACTACAAAACTTACTAAAAAGTGCTATTTACAAACTGCCCTTTTGTAGTAACTTACACTTGTGAGTAAGGACCTGATTTAGAGCTCAGCGATGATTACTCTGTCACAAACGTGACGTGGTATTACAATGCCAGAGGATATAATTCACTAATACGGTGGGACGGGGTATCCATCACATTCGTGATGGAGTAACCTGTGTGCCTACCTCTAAATCGGGCTCCAAGTTTTCTACTTTTTGATAGTCACAAATTGCACTTTTTAGTCACTTAACACTTTTATAGTAAGTCCCTACCTCTATTATTTTCAACAGTAGAATGTTGCAGTACTAGTGGTTGCCCATGTGTACTGCTGGACTTCTTACCAAAGTGTAATTTACTACAAATGTGTACGTTGCTACAAAAGAACAATAGTTACTTACCTGTAATCTGTGGTTCTCCAGTATTGGTATCTTTCATAGATTCACATGCCTGAATCATTCCCCGTCGTCGGTGTGGGAGTCCCACGGTACATAAAAAGCAATAATTATGCACATAATAACCATAGGTAATACATAGAACAAGGAAGTGAAGTAGACAGAAACTACAGGGGAAGAAACTTCCACATTTATGACTTGTCCAAGTCATTATAAACAGTCCAAACTGCAGCCAATCAGGCGACAGCACCCTCCAGAATGCTCTCCCCAGAGGCTGAGGCTCTCAGATTTTCTCGCACAAGAGTGTACCAAGTGAAAAGAGCATAACGAGCCTCTGAGGGGAGGTGGGTGGGTTGCATGTGAATCTATGAAAGATACCAATACTGGAGAACCACAGATTACAGGTAAGTAACTATTGTTCTTCTCCAGTATTGGGGTATCTTTCATAGATTCACATGCCTGAATCAGAGTACAAACTAGTACATCCATAATAATGCTCGTAAGATTGCACTTGTAACATAATCCTATGTACAAGAGACCTTATGCAATAACATACATAGAAGTTCCAAAGTATGCATATATGTATATATTTGTGAATAAATAAATATATATGGCAATGTTATACATATATATATATATATATAATAAACATAGCTGACATCAGTCTGAGAAACAGTAAAGAGGAGGAGGGAAGAACAGAGGCTCACCTTATTTAAAAGATTACGGAGAACCGCTTGTCCCACAGACGTATCTGCATTACTGGCAGCTTCCAAACAGTAGTGCTTGGTAAAAGTGTGCGTGCTGGACCATGTTGCAGCTCTGCAGATTTGAGGAAGAGGCACACCAGCAAACAAAGCAGTAGGCGAGGACATTGCTCTAGTAGAGTGTGCTCTTGGAATCGTTTGTAATGGTCTTCCTGCTTGTTGATGACAGAAACAAATCGCAGCAGAAAGCCAACGAGCTATGGTCTGTTTGGATATTGGTTGACCCTGGCGTATATTTCCATAGGCAACAAATAACTGGTCAGATTTACGGATGGAAGAAGTCCTTTGTAGATAGAATTTGAGACATCTTTTGATGTCAAGTGTATGCAAAGTTCTCTCCGCAGGTGTTTGAGGATTAGGGAAGAAAGTTTTCAAAATTATTGGTTCGTTGAGATGGAAGTCTGAAGGTACTTTAGGCATAAAACTGGGGTTAGTGCGTAGCACTACCGAGTTGGAAGTGAATTGAAGAAAAGGCGGATTAATAGTGAAAGCTTGAATGTCACTAACCCTCCTAGCTGATGTTAAAGCTAACAGCAGAGACACCTTCCAGGAGAGAAACTTCAAATCCACTCTATGAATAGGTTCAAAGGGGTGTCGCATAAGTTGTGCAAGCACCACGTTCAGATGCCAGGATGGAGATGGGCGGCGGATAGGAGGAAACATCCGGAACAATCCTTTGAAGAACTGCTGAATGATCCTAGCTGAATAAAGAGAGTTGGAACCATCTTGCCGATATCTTGAAATAGCCGCTAAAAATACCTTCAGAGTAGAATGGGAAAGGCCTGATTTTGCCAAGTGCAAAAAGAATGGTAGGATCTGCTCCGGTTTTGCATGGATCGGATGAATAGCAGCAGTTTGACACCACAAGCAAAACCTCCTCCATTTAAGCCTGTACGTCTTAATACTGGAAGGCGCTCGAGCATTGGCTAAGACTTCCTTACAGTCCGCAGGAATATCTAAATGAGCGAATTCAAAGTGTTCAGGCGCCAGGCCGCTAATCTCAGAGATGCAGGGTCCGGATGACAGATCTGTCCGTTCTGGATGGACAGAAGGTTCGGTATTGGTTGAAACTGAATGGGATCGCATTCTGATAGAAGGAGGAGTTCGGTAAACCAGAACTGGCGAGGCCACCTGGGAGCAATGAGGATTAGGCGACAAGGTTCTCTCTTCATTTTCCGGAGAACCCTGGGAACCAACGGTATCGGAGGAAAGGCGTAGGCATAGATCTGTGACCAATTCATCGAAAAGGCATTCCCGTGTGACCCTTTGTGGGGAAGCCAACTTGCAAAGAATGGGCATTTGCGGTTCTGACTGGTCGCAAACAGGTCTAGATCGGGACGACCCCACGCCTGAAAAATTTGATCCAACATTGGTTGATGTAACTCCCACTCGTGATTGGATACTATTGATCTGCTGAGGGAATCTGCCAGGACATTGGAAACTCCGAGAACATGTATCGCTGACAAGCTGATCCTGTGTTGTATCGCCCAGTCCCAAATTTGTTGGGCTTGTTGCGAGAGCCGGGCAGACCTTGTTCCTCCTTGTTTGTTCAAGTAGTGCATACTTGTTGTGTTGTCTGTCCGGATTAATACTGATGCCCCCAGAATGATGGTGCGAAAGGATTTTAGGGCGAGGAAGATGGCCAGCAATTCTAGAAGGTTGATATGCCACGTTCGTTGCTGGATGTTCCACTTGCCGCTGACTGTGAGCCCTTGAAGGTGTGCTCCCCACCCCTCGAGGGATGCATCTGTAGTGATGGTGAAACTTGGAGCTTCCACTAGGAATGCGCAACCTTTTTCCACATTCTTTTTGCGAGTCCACCAGAGTAAGGCTTCTCGCATCCGGGGAGTGATGAGAATGAGATTGTTGAAGGAGCCTGAAACCTGCAACCATTGGTGGTCGAGCTCCTCTTGTAGGGGTCTCATTTTGAGACAGCAGTTGGGAAGTAAAGGAATGCATGAAGAAATCATCCCCAGAAATGACTTTAACTGTCGGACTGAAGCGTACCTTTTTGAGCGCAACAGGTGGGCAAGGCTGCAAATCTTTTGTTGCCTTTCTTTTGAGATGAATGCTTGTGTCAGTTGAGTGTCTAACGTGGCTCCCAAGAACGTTTGTCTTTGCGATGGACCGAGATGAGACTTGTCGAGATTGATGGAGAGACCTAGAGATTGGAAGAGGGACAAACATCTCTGAATGTGGGCGTCTGCGACCGTAAAAGAATTTGCCTTGATAAGGCAGTCGTCTAGATACGGAAAGATTTGGATCCCTTCCAGACGAAGGTGTGCAGTCACCGGTGCTAGAACCTTGGTAAATACACGGGGTGCGGAACATAGTCCAAAGGGAAGGACCTTGAACTGGAAGTCCCTGCCAGCCACTCTGAACCGCAAGAATTTCCTGTGTCTGGGAAGAATCGGTACATGGAAATATGCGTCCTGGAGGTCGAGGGTGGCCATGTGATCTCCCGCAGAAAGTAGGTGAAGTATTTCTTGAAGCGTTAACATCCGGAAGGATAACTTTTTAAAATATTTGTTGAGGGAGCGGAGATCCAGAATGGGGCGCCATTCTCCCGATTTTTTCTTGATCAGGAAGAATCTTGAATAAAACCCTGTTCCTCTGTGCAATTGAGGGACATTCTCGATCGCTCCCTTTCTTAGCATCAAATTTATTTGGGAAAAAAGCTCCTTGAGATGAGGTGGAGGTGGGCCTTTGGGAGGAGAGTTTGGAGGGATCTTTATGAACTCTAGAACATGGCCTCTGGCCACAATGTCCAGGACCCACTTGTCTGATGTTATAGCGGACCAGTTCGAGTAGAACTGGGAGATTCTCCCTCCAACTTTTAAAGGGGTAGGCGGTAGAATAGGTGGCAGGTGGTGGTTGTCACTGTTTTTTAGATGTGTTGCGTCCCCGATAGGAAGGCTTTCTCTTATTCTGTAAATAGGAGGTATTTCGTTGTCCGTAAGACTGTTGGCGTTGAGATTGGTATCGTTGACTATTTTGGAAGGACTGGTATGACCTTTGTTTGGTTATATCCTCCTCGACTAGAAAAGGAGGCACGGCCCCTAGCTCCACGAAAGGGCGGTTTCCGAAATTGGAGAGTACCCAGAGATCTTGCTGTCTCGGTATCCTTCTTGATGGCTTGAATGGCCTCATCCACATGTTGGCCAAACAGTGACTCACCATCAAACGGCATGTCAATTATCTTTGCCTGAACCTCCTGGCGAAAAGATGTTGATTTGAGCCAGCCTTGCCGTCGTAGTACTGCGGCCCCTGCTAGTTGTCTAAAACCTGTAGATGCGACATCTACGGCCGAATCTATGATCTCCGCAGAGATACGTTCTCCTTCTTGCAGTATTTTTAAAGCTTCCGATTTGGATGGTTCTGGCAACATGTCGATGTAAGGAGAGATGTCCGACCACATCTGTCTGTCGTATCAGCCTAGTATGGCCAGTGAATTAGCAGCACGGACTGTTGTTGCTGCCATGGTGGAAACTTTTTCCCAATAGTGTCCAATCGTCTGCCATCCCGATCTGGAGGAGCTGTGATTGGAGAAGATGGGTTTCTAGCTCGCCGTTGTGCCGCTTGGGCAATAACAGAGTCGGCTTTTGGTTGACTTATGAGACATGCCGGTGTGTTATCTGGCGCCTTATATTTTTTGTCGAGGCGAGGTAGGACCGCAGGAACAGAAGCAGGAGCCTTCATGACCTTCAATCCTTCTTGCCAAATGAAGTCAATTATTGGGATGGTCTGTACCTGCTTCCTCGTCTGATCTTTAAAGTCGTATAGGAAACACTCATCCTTTTTGGTTTCCATAGGCAGGAGGAACCTTTGAGTTGCCCTTTCCATCAGAAGATGAAACCCTCCGATGTCAACAGGAGGAGAATCGATGGGAGCTGGAGTTGAAGGAGACGGAGTTTGCAGCTGGTAATCGTCCCACTCAGTAAGAAGCGATCTGTCATCTAACTCTCCTTCCTCCCTATCGTTGTCAGAGGTGTGAGCATCATCGGAATGATGAGAAGGCACCGGAGACGGTGGTCTGGGTGACCTCAACGCATAAAAGGAAGTTTGAGGTACAGGTGTCGGTGGAATAGATGAAGCCGATTTAGATGGAGGGAAACGGCGATAATAATCATCCAACATGAATTGTAGATTATTTAATAGAGCCAAAGGCATTTGCGCCGTTGGAATCGCATCTGGAGCTGGACCAACAGTCTCTGGGGGAGGATCGTCATCCTGATCGTCCTCCTGATATTTGATGAATAATTCTGATGGGCTCCTGGCAGTGCGAAATCTGTCATCGTCCTCAGATTCCTCATCATCCTCCCCATAATCTAGTAATTGTTCAGGTAATTCTAGAGGTACCTTAGTAGGGGAAATATGCAGTGGAGAGAGGTTCTCCAATGAAGAACCACGTCTATGCAGCAAAGAAGATGCTGTTGTCAATGGTGGTAATTGCACCTGTGTCGTAGACGGTGCAGAGGGCGCCATTGCTGCAGTCGCTGACCAAACCTGCATTCTGTACAAGCAGATAATTGCAGCGTCGACGAGGGAGCCGTCGACGGAGTCGTCGTCGATGGAGCCGGTGTAAATGAAGTAACCGACGACGAGGCAGTCTTCGACGACGAGGCAGTCTTCATCGATGAGGCAGTCTTCGTCGACGAGGCAGTCTTCGTCGATGAGGTAGTCTTCGTCGACGAGGTAGTCTTCGACGACGAGGCGGTCGTCGACGAGGCGATCGTCGACGGGAGTTTTCTACTCTTCGTCGTCGACGGGACGTTGACGGTAGATCTAATTTCCCTCGTCGACGAAATTGGCTTCACGGAGACAGAAACCAGCGTCGACGGTGATGACGCAGACGACATGATCATCTGTGGTCTCGGCGACGAGAAGGTGGCAGTCGACGTCGTTGTAGCGTCGACGGTAAGTATCGTCGACGAAGTCGTCGTCGATGCCGTCGACGACGGTACCTTTTTCTGAGGTAAAATCTTCTCAGGAAAGCTTTTTGAAGCCAGAGACTTCGCAGTTTTTCTCGGGGGGGGGGGTAGTATGCAGAGGCTTACTTTTAGAAGGTGGAGGAGCCTTTTTTGAGGAGGAAGGCAATTCAGCACCCTAAGAGGACTGCTGTTTTCTCGACACCTTAGCTTCAGGAGAAGACAAGACCTCCTCAGCAATCCTCTTCCTAGAGGACGCAGTAGAGCCCGAGGCAATACTCCCCACATCAGATAAGGGGTTGTCTTGATCCTTGATCTTCTGTAGCCACAGAAGTAGATGTCCCTCTCTGTCTCTGAGAGTTTTTTGAGGGAAGGTCCTACAGAGCTTGCAGTCTCTCACCTGGTGATCCGGATACAGGCAATAAATGCATTTCTTGTGGGGGTCTTCTGAAAACAGCCGGAGCTTCCCACAAGACTCACAAGGTCGAAGAGAGATCTTTTAGATGAAGACATCCTGAAATGAAGTAATTTGTGAAGAAATAGAAAAGTACTGAGCAGAGCTCAGGGAGACTCCCTTCACACGACGTGCGGTAGAAAATCTGAGAGCCTCAGCCTCTGGGGAGAGCATTCTGGAGGGTGCTGTCGCCTGATTGGCTGCAGTTTGGACTGTTTATAATGACTTGGACAAGTCATAAATGTGGAAGTTTCTTCCCCTGTAGTTTCTGTCTACTTCACTTCCTGGTTCTATGTATTACCTATATTATGGTTATTATGTGCATAATTATTGCTTTTTATGTACCATGGGACTCCCACTCCGACGACGGGGAATGATTCAGGCATGTGAATCTATAAAAGATACCCCAATACTGGAGAAGTACAATTTATGAATACCGAAAGGTAGTAAACTTACTCGAAAGTGTACACTTAATCAAATGTGTAGGTTACCTTTGCCAATCAGGTCCTACATGCATAAACTCCATTGCATCATTATCCTTATCATTCCTCATTCAAATGGATCACTGTTAACTTCTGTGCCTAATGACCAGTGTCCAGTAAGCCCAAGGCTTGCAATCTGGTCAGACAGTAGAGTTCCCTACTATCTTCATTTAAATACAGTAGGGCAGTCGCGGCTCCTCCGCTATGGCGTCGCCTCCCCCAAAAACGACAGGAAAGGAAAAATAAAACAATAATAAACACTCGTTTTATTTTTCCTTTCCTGCTGAGTCTTGGGGGTGGGGCCTGAGGGTTGACAGGCTCTGATGGGAGTGGTAGGTGCACTCCCTTCACGGCGCCTGACGGTTAGGCCAGTTGTCTCAGGCCGGCCAAACCATCATGCACAGTGAAAGCTCTCTCCAACCCAGCAATGCAGCTGGGTTGGAGAGAGCAGGCACAGACTCCCAGTCTTTCCTGGAATGCAAATCCAGGGCTCTCAGGCCAATCCTGAAGCCGCTCTCATGCGTGAGAGCAGCTTCAGGATTGGCCGCAGGGCATTCTGGGAGCTTGTGCTGCCTGGAGAAGAGGAACAGAAGAGTACGATGCAGCCGGCTGCAGGTATGTTTTTTAAAAATGTATTTTTATTCCCTCCCCGCGACCCCTATGCTCTCCTACGCCCCCGCCGCTCGTCCAGAACAGCGGCCGCTACTGCATGTGGGCCAGGTCACCTATTTTATTGAAACAAAGTACATCTCTTTTTAGTTCATACACTACCTTTTCTTGAGTGAGGAAGTACCAAAGTCTCTGGAGACAGATTTCAGATGTTGGGATCAAAATATTTGTCCCAGAAGCTCAAAATTGTTTGTTTGGCTGCAATTAAGAGGTGGGAGATGTGCTCTCCCTAAAGGATTGTAATGGCTAGAAATTCTTTATTAGAATCCCCAAAATACAAGATGCTGAATCGTCACCTACTGATTCTTCCGCTATGTGCAACACCACTTGTAAAACTGCTCCCTAGAAGTCTTTGAATTTCGGGCATTGTTGGAGATGACCATCTTTTGTGTGGCATTTTTTTTGCCTCCTTTTGCTGAGCCTGATTTTGCTGGCACTTTAGCCCTGCCAATGAGAGGTAAAGTGGTAAATTGGCATACATCTAATTGTCACATTAAAATTACACTAGTATACAGTACTACATCTACCTAGGGCCTGTAGATTAAATGCTACAAGCACACTGTAGCACTCATTGTGTCACCTACTACAGTAGTACTTTAAACCGTGACTTCAGGCCTGTCCCTGCACCCTGTGTGGGCAGTTTTTAACTGCCTTTTGGACCTGGCAAAATAAACCTTTTTCCAGGCCTAAACCTTTCTTTTTAATACCTATAAATCACTCCTCAGGGAGGCCCTACATGCCCATGGGGCAGGGTGCATGGAATTTAAAAGTAGGACATGTCTATTTAATGCTTTACAGGTCCTGGCAGTAAAAAACCTCCAAAGTCGATTTTCACTGTAGCAAGGCTAGCCCTCCCATAGGATGACCCTGGGTTACATTAAAACAATTTATAATGCTTAACTTCAGTTTGGAAGCAGCTAGAACCATGATTCAAACACTTGTTTTAATAGTAATTTAAAATCCAACTGAATGGCCAAGTCAGATTTTACTATTCTTTTAGGAATTACACTTTTGGAAAGTTGTCATTTCTCTGCCTAATCCAAATGTGCCTTTCTGCCAGTGTCCAGTGTCACCTGACTGTTAATTGCTCTCCTGTGATGTTATGTGTATTGCTCCCAGACAGTGGATAAAAGGCTTGGATGCGGAGAGGTGTTTTTCTTCTTTGAGCCTGATGGCCTGGAAGGTTGCGCCCAGCCCCTTACTAATCTTCAAAGGGTGCCAATTCTGTCACTGGCAGATGTATCTAAAACCTAGGCCTGCCTCCTTTGTCTTCCTAGTCAGCTTGGCTCGAAACCTAGCGGGTGGCAGGAGCTGTCCCAGAACTGGTTTGGAGTGACCACAACAGAGGTTTGCCCACTATCATAGCCACGCATTCCGGTGAGTACCGGGAGCTCTGACCAGGGAAAGAAGGGTTCTGTCATTTAGATAGAGAGGGACACTGTGGGGCACTTAACAGTAAAACACACAGGAAGTGCTGAAAAAGTGAGTGGGGTCACCCCTGCGAACACTTACCCCATAGTTTAGGGAATGGCCAGGAGTTTCCCCCACCCACATGCTGGTACTGAGCATACAAGTGGCATTCCCAGTACTTTCCTCAGATCACTTTTGGACTTGTGGAAGAACAGAAGAGGACAGAACCTGCTGACTGTGTCCTTACAGGAGCCTTGAAGACTAGAATTGCTCTCCTTCTTGTACCCTAGTAAAAGAAGTGGGCTCCAAGGATCACAAGGCTGACCTCCTGTTTGGGCTACATGGACACAACAAGCTCCATGAGTCCTTTTTACCTGCATTACCAGCTAACCAGTTGCCAATGGACCTGCCCAGGAGCCTGCTGCTAGCCTCTGCTGGAGTGAGTATTGACCCATAAGATACCTGGCAACTTTTTGCTCTGAGAATCAACAGGGGACCAAGACTAACCTGTCAAGCCAAACTGACAATGTTGCATTGCTGCTGGGCCAAAGATTCAGGTTGCTCCTCCTACGTTTTCTCCGCAGCAGCAAATCCAATCCAGCGGGACCTCGCGGAGAAGGTGTCTGGCCTTGTGGAGCCCTCTTCAGCCAGAGCCTGCAGCCCTGTCCTAATAGAAGAATCCGAGATCCAAAAAAGTGTCCACAGCTTCACTGCGGTTATCGGACGAGGTAGAAATCTCGACAGGGCAATGGCGTGAAAAGTATCCAACCAATGAGGGGGCCTTCTCTGGCCCGAAATTCACATTTCTCCAACTCTGAGCTTTCCCGCCAAAAGTCAACAGCTTCACCGCGGTTATCTGATGAGGTAGAAATCTCCACAGGGCAAAGGCGGGAAAAGTATCCGGCCAGTGAAGGACCTTCTCTGGGTGCGAAATTCAAATTTCTCCTACTCTGAGCTTTTCCGCCAAAAGTCAACAGCTTCATTGTGGTTATCCGACGAGGTGTAGCCCTCTTTGGCCACAGCCTGCTGCCTTGCTCCGCTGAGGATTTTTGACTTCCATTCCAGAGACTAAATCCGAAGGTAAAGCATTTCATCAGGACGAACTTGGTCCTTGTATCCAACAAGCACTCCATTACAGTCAGCCTTAATTTTTGATTTGTCCCAGTCAAGCGCAACCAGGTGACCGCGGTTGGTGATTTTTGACTCTATTTTGAACATTAAACTTTTTCAATTCAGAGCTCCGTTTCTACTGGTTGGACTTTTTAGTGTCAGTTCATTTATTCAATTTTGCTTTATTTTTCTAACTTGGTTTGAGATTTTTCTTGTGTTATGTTTTCACTTTATTACTGTTTCAGTACTGTATAAATACTTTATACATTGGCTCTAAGTTAAGCCTGACTGCTTTGTGCAAAGCTACCAGAGGGTTAAGCACAGATTTAGTTAGTGACTTTTTTGGTTCACTCTGAAAAGGATTGTGTTTATGATTTGAGGTGGTTTCTCACCTCCCCACCCAATATTCAATATCTTACAGGCATGCCCATACAATATTAGGCATTGTACCCACCCCCACTTGCTGCCTCCAGTAAAGCCTTGATCATGTTTTGTCTATTACAAGAGGCATGCTGGTGTGAAATGACAGCTAAAAATGTGTATACGACTTCCCAATCTTGAACATGATGTGTAAAGTTGTTTGCACGTGTAAAGATATCGTTTCAATATTTGGAAGAGAGAGGTGTCTGGAGTTCTTTATCCCACTTCTCTTGGTGCGCGAAGTACAGTTGGGCGGAGTAGCATTAAGGAGGGCGTAGATCAGGGATACTAAGTGACTTTGGTATTGAACGTTTGAAGGAATCCCACAAAGGTTGTGAGTGTTCTTGTCACACCTTCCCTGACCTGAGGATGTAAGATTCAGTCTTTAATCTGGAAATAGTGATATCTTTATCCCCTCTGGAATGTGATATATTGCTTTAAAGTTTTTAAATGTGTTGGGTTATCCTCTGTTGAAGACGTCACACAGCCAATAGTATCCCTAGGATTTCTAATGCCTATATAGACTTCTATACAACCCTGGGGTGAAGTCTGTGTTTCCTAAGATAGGTGTCAGGGGTGAAGTGTATGTTTCTAAATGAGATCGCCGTGCTATGCTGTGCCAGGTTTACAAAGTCACTCGAGTGATGGGCGAAACACAAAGGTTTTGACAGTGCTGCTTTTTGGGAATCCAGAGTACTTCTGCTAGCGAGTGGGCTGTAAGGTTGTGATCTATGAAGCATCTGATTTTATTGGTTTCCCATCGGAGCATTTAATAATGTAGCGCATTTGGGATGCCTCATAATATCAGCAGAGATCTGGCATCTCCAGCACTACCTGAGCTGGGTGTAGTGTGCGTGCTCTTTTATGCATGCTTGGTTTCTTCTACTCCCACATGAAGGAGCTGCCAAGTTCCTGTAGTTGGGCTATTTTCCCTCTGAGAAGAGGGAGAGGTAATGCTTGGACAAGGAAGAGGCTTTTAGGTAGTACCACCATCTTAAACGAGGCGAGATGCCCAAAGCATGATAAAGCGTCCTTGCGACAGAATTTCAAGAGGACCTTAGTCCCTTTGATCAAGGGTTTAATGTTACTTTGGGCGCATTCATAAAGATTTGGGAACAGATATATGCTGAGATACGTTGGGCCAGGCAATGCCCATCTAAAGGGGGTTTCGTCTTTCAATTTTGCAGCCAGTGCGTGACCTCCATATACTACCAGACCGTCCAATTTGTGTACGTTAATTTGGGGATCCACAAGGATCCTGCACCTCTCGAGAACTGACATTAGTCCTGTACAGAGTGGCCTGCAGTGGTGACAGATAACAAAATGTAAATGGCGGAGGTGGCTACTTTGAAAGTGTCTTGATGGAAATCAATGCCCTTTATGCTGGGGTGCACCCTTATTTTCTGTAGGATGGGTTCCAGATACAGGGTGAAGAGCAGTGGGGAAAGAGGTCACCTTTGCTGAGTGCCTTTGATAAATGTCAATGTTTTGCCATTCATTTTTATTCTGGCCAAGATGAGGTATACATTCTATTGATACAGACCCTAAATCCAGCACTCACCTCCGTTCTGCGCAGTGTTACCTGCATCATCTCCCAGTCAACACCTGTTGAATGCTTTCTCCTTATCGAGTGAAAACTTATGTGTCAATTCTATTAAAGGAAGTGCCCTTTTTGTGCTTTCGCCAGTCGGTCTCGTAGGGATAAATTCCATCTCTGTGGCATGGATCAACAGCAGCAACACCACCGACAAGACCGTTCACCAGAATCTGGGTGAAGATTTTAGCGTCCAGGTTCAACCAGGAGGCTGGGGTTGGGTCTTTGCCAGGTTTGGCCAGCAGGTTGATGGTTGCTTTGGCCACTGATTGTGTAAGACCGCACTCGCAGCCCATGCTATTATAGCCCTGCGATAAGATCTGAGCCAACGTTGGAGATAATTGATTGTAAAATGCAGATGTATAGCCCTCTGGGCCTGCAGATCTGCCTATTTTGGGACTGTTAATCATTGAAAGTACCCACAAATCTCTATGGGGTCTTTTAGAGCGTTCCATTCTTGAGAGGGGTATTTCAGGAAGTGTGACTAAATGAAGAAGTGTACGGATTGCTAGTGTATCAGATGGGGCTGCAGTATATAGATTTTCATAAAACTCCTGAAAAGCTTGTTTTTTTTCCTACTCCGATTCCTGGGTTTCCCCTTTTCCATTTTTCATTTCCATGCTGAAAGACTGTGCTCTTTTAGTCCAAAGCTTGTTAGCCAACAGAATTCCTGTGTTGTTGCCTCCTTCATAAAATCAGGGCCCAACTCTCGCCAGTATTTATTTAGCTTTATTAAAATGAATTATACTGATGTGGCCCCCAAGGGTCGTTAACTGTCTCCCTATCTTTTTAGTGTGGTTTGTCTTATGTGTTCCTTTTACGGTTTGCAGCACCACTACCCACCTGCTTCCTTGAGAAGGGTCCCTCTTACCACCGCTTTTAATGCATCCCATACCACTCTTATCTGCAATTCCCCTGTGTTATTTAGTATGAGGTATTCTCTGATTGCTTCACAGATCTTGTGTAGTGTCACAGGGTATGTCAGAGGGACTCATTATTCAGGTGCCAGGAACCACCCTTCCTGTGTTCCTCAAATGCAGACCAGTCTAGAACTATGCCTGTTGCACCATGAGAGAGGGTCTGTGGCCCTTGCTCAAACTCTACTATTCATTGTACTAGTTGTTGGTCCAGCAATATAGGACTGCTGTGTGCATAGGTTTGATGCACCATCGAAGAAGTGAGAGAAGTCTATCTAGAGTGAGTGTTGAAGGCACCTAGTGTCTATAAGGCCCAATTCTGCTAGTATGTTCTGTCCCATCGCTAAGAGCACTGGTATCCTGCCTACATGCTGGTGAAACTTGTCCTGAGTGAGGTAAATCACATAATTGAACTCCCCCATGATAACAGGATTATAAGAAATGTGCATGATGTTTTGAATTGTGGGGATTAAAAATGTTTCCTGTCCTGTATTGGGAGTATAAAGAGTTGTGATCTACAGAGGCAGCCCAACATACTCTCCTACTATTACTATCCAGTTACCTTCCTTGTCACATGTAACTTTCTTTACCACAAAGTTGAGTTTGCCTTGGAGAAGGATGGCCACCCCCGCTTTCTTAGCAGGAACTGATGCATGAAACTATGTGGGAAAGTGCCCTGATTTCAGTCTGTGCAGATCTGCTTTTAAAAGATGAGTCTCCTGTAGGAGGTCGAGTAGGATCGGGCTACAGTTTCTCCAGGGTCAAGCAGTGTTCTGATGTCTTCTGTGGCGGCAATCAGCCCAGTCTGTGGTTGGCACGGAATCCTGATTGAGAGGTGTCCAGTAGATGGTTTTGTTCCAGGAATTCTGTGAGCCGATGGTTGATGGCTTTCTCGAGAACTTTGGCAAGGTAGGGAAGCAGGGAGATTGGACAATAGTTTTTTAGGTCATTGGGGTCAGCGGAAGCTTTATTTTTTGGGAGGGGTCTGACATCTGAGTTTTTCCAACTGTCCGGGAAGATTGCTGTGGAGATGGAGGTGTTGAGGAGGCTGGTGAGTTGCTTGCTGATTGGGTTAGTTGCGAGGCTGTAGAGGTGGTTGGTGCAGGGGTCAGTGGGCGCCCCGGAGTGGATAGAAGACATGATGGCTGAGGTGGTCAGGGCAGTGAGCGGTGACCAGGTGGTGATGTTTTGGTTGGTGTTTGTTGAGGTTGTCAAGGTCAAGGGTGGTGGGTTGGATGTTGAAATTGTTGTAGATGTTGCTGTGGAAGTAGTCTGAATAAAGTAGGGAGGGACCCCTCTTTGGTAGTTTTAATGTTATTCTGCACAGTGGATCCCTTGTAAAGTTGGGACATTTGCTCCCAAAAAAAAAAAGAAATTTTTTGCTCCACTCTGTGTGTTAGTCTGCACCAGAGTGTTGTAGCATGCCCTATGATGAAGCATGCCACTACCAGTGGGTGAGGGCAATTGTAAAACCACTGAGGGTTTCCCAGAGATGGTGTATGTTTATGTTTATTTTGGATTTATTTTCCTCTTCCCTTTTTTTCGTGTGTTAGGATACTTGTGGGGGAGGACAAGGGAAGAGTGGCACCTTTCACCCCTTTGTTATTGTGTGTTGTGTGTATATATTATACCTACTGGTGATAGCCAGTAGGTAGTTATAGTTAGGACCTACTTACCATAGGAAAAGCATTGTTTGTTTTACCTATAACTTTGGTGCCGTTTGACAAATCTTTAAGAAAATTTCAAAACTAGTTTGCCACTTACTTCAGCTGCTGTCCTGAAAGTTATACGGTAATCGTCAAGCGGGGTCCGAGAAAAAGAGGGGGTTCCAAAACACGCTCTCCACATACAATTTCCCATAGGGATTTTGAACACGGCTACAGCCCGAACCGCTGACCAGAATTACGACAAAAAACATAAGGGGCAGTGTAGGAATACCATGACACCTAGACTTGATGGTGGGGTCTCACAGGGACCCTGCCGAAGGCCAAAAACATTTTTGGTTTAAAAACAAATTACTGCAAATTCGTGGAGGATCCGTAGGAACATTTTTTAAAGAAGAAAGCACGGTTACCTACGGTTGCATTTTTTGCCCCCCCTGGTGGGCCAGGTCCTGGGGAAATTTATTTATAAAAAAAGGGGTGAGGTGGTGCACGTGGCCCTCCTACCCAGGCCGATAATGGCCCCGGGGAACCCATCCCCTGAGACCCGGTGGAAATTGGAAATGGAGAGGGTGCCGCGCGGCCTCCTCCTGAGCTGATTTCAGCCCTGGGCACCGCCATCCCTGAGCCCGTCTGTCTCCAGAAAAGGGGAGGGGCTGCGCACCCCCCCTCACCCGGCATGTTCAGCCCCGGAGACCCCAACCCCCGGGGCTCGGCCGTGCACTAAAAATTGCTCCTGCATGCAAGGAGCACCATTTTTAGTTTGTCCCTGAGGGTGGGAGCAATGCCAGCCCTCACTGGAGGCGGGGAGGTGGGGCCGTGGGGGCATTGGGGCTCCCTCGTGGCCTGGGTGGGGTCCAGGACACCCACCATTTACTGGCCGGGCCCTGGCGGATGGGGTCCCTGGGGCTTATATTGGCCCAAGAAGGGGGGGTTGCACAGCCACCCCAATAAATGATTAAACGGGCCCCGGGGAATGGAGTCTCCGGGGCCAATATAGGCCCGGGCAGGGGGGTTCGATGCCCCATTTAAAAATTAGCCATGCCCTAGGGGATGGGGTCCCCAGGGCTGAAAAACAGCCCGGGTAGGGGGGGCGCATGGACCCCCTCCCCATTGTTAATTATATAGGCCCCGGGGGGATGGGGTCCCTGGGCAAATATTGGCCCGGGGAGGGGGTCTTCATGCCTACCTTAACCTTTATATTATGGCCGGGCTCTGGGAGATGTGGGAGTTGGTTTCTCCTGCACGTCGGAAAGACTATATGGAATAACAAACAAGCAGCCTGGCAGGTAAACAATGAACATAACAAACTGCATCAATGGGAATCAGTGTTCTAAACATATGAATGAAGTTGTTTGCCACCGCGCACTACATGGAATGATTCCTTCGAGGCAATGAAAATGGTGGCAAACTTGATTGTCATATTTATCTGTATTTGAGGAGGACACGATAGTGTATTAAAAGAAGACATTTGTGAAGCATGATGGACGTTGTAGTCCGGACATTGTTGTTACTTGGATCAGTACCTTACAAACCCGATCATTTTCTAAAGAATATTTGCACGAGCAACGAATTATGGGAGTACTCTGTGTGAATTGGTATCGAGATCCAGAACTTTAATTAACATATTATAAATTGAAGGTGTTGGTACATCTGAAACCGTAGCATTCACGATTTTGTGTCTCTTCTTACTGTTTACTATCGCAGAATGTTTAAAATGAGAACAGCTGATACCCGTTCTTGTTGCATATGATTAAGCCCCAGGCAAGTTGAAACGCGTAATGCTGCAGTTTTCCTGCTTGTTTGGAATTAAACTCTGTTTGACTTACTTTCCGGATGGCTGGGCTTTTTATCGTGCTGTGAAACGGCATGGTTTTCGTGTGGAATATATATATATATATATATATATATATATATATATATATATATATATTTTCAAACATATTTTTATTGGCATTTGATGTGATAACAGTTAGGCAAACAAGTTTTCAGCATTGCACATGACACATATTTTGGAGTACAGCATAGTATAGTAATATGAGGTTCGCCCAGGTCAAATCGTATACCTTCAAACTTGTTAGTAACATGTTGTGTAGTGTAATAGCAATAATTTGTGTCTGTGGTGCCTCCAATATAGGTTATATCAGTGCAACATACTACTTGATCCTTATGAAATTTATGACTTTCAAGAGTATTTAACCCAGCTTGGAAAGGGGCCTTTGGAGAAATGCCTTCTGTTTGATACATAACAAAAAAACAACAACTATTAACTAACTTATGCAGGGGGGTTTGAATAGTGCATTAGTCCAAAGAATAATAGGGGGGTTTCAGCATACGGGGTGCCCTGGCTTCTCCCTACTGGGTCAGTGGCCAACATGCTATGCCCTCCATCTACCAGGCAAGCACGAGGGAGACTGTGTGGGTGGGTGGGTATCATCATTTCCCTGTTCAATTACATCGATACTGCAACATCCCACTCCAGTACTTTCCCTGCTTTCAAGCTCCTCCACGGGGGACATCACTCATATTAGGGTCCTCAAATACAGGATTGCTCTCCTCTTCAGACTGATCCCAATCCTCACTCCTCTCCTCGCTGCTATGATCATGTACAGGGTGTTCCCAGGCCTCTAGGACCTCCCTCCATTGCTCGGCTATGGGACAGCATCTCAGTCCCTTCAACTCTTCTCTAATCAAGACTCGACCCCTGCTCTTGTCCAATAAGTCACATCTAGTTTCCAGGCCCCTATCATGGGCCCACGGACGGACTTCCAGGTCATTGCTATCCTACTCTTAGACAGGACCAAGGCAAGATCAATAAACCTATTTCCCACCTCCCGTCGGGGAAAAAGCCTCAGCATGAAAACTTCGACCGTGTACACCCTAGCGTAGCACCTATAGCCGTCAACACTTCGTCTCGGAACTGGCGCAACGTGGGACAGGCCCAGGTCATGTGTACTAAGTCAGCGCCGCTATAGTTACACCTCAGGCAGCTTCGTACTTCCCCACCATATGCGACTCGGAGTCCATGGGGTGTCATGTAGGTCATATGTACGTAACTAAACTGTGTGTCTTTCAACCTCGTATTTCGGGAGACCTTCTTAGGATATGCTAGAATTCTGCCCCATTCTGGGTCCGAAAGTTCTCTGTCCAATACCGTCTCCCATCTTCCCTGCAGTTTTAATAAAGGAGTACGGACCATCTCGGACAGTAACGCATAAAACCACTTCACCTGATGTTTCGCCGTGCCCAAAGTAAGCAAAGAATATAACACTGCATGTGGCACAGGTTCCTCATGGCCTCTTTCCCACAGCTCTATGAACATATGGACCAAGGCTTCATACCGCAGGAACTGGACAGGCAGAAGGCCAAACCCTCGACCAGATCCTCAAAGGAGCAAGAACCTTCTCCTGGTAGCAGTCCCCCACCGTCTCCAGCCTCACCTCTGTCCAAGCTGTCATTTGCTCAACTGTGAATATCGTTCGCGGGTCGCCATGTGGTAAACCAATCAAGGGTGAGACCGGGGCATACCGAGGAATCACCGCCACTTTATTACATGCAGCGTTTCCAAAACTGCAAGGCAGTGGTCTGCAACAATGACTGGTGAGGGACTACCACTGCTGGGTCAAGCAGTTTGGATAGCAATAAGGCGGGGCAAGCTTCAGACTCAGTCACGTCGGCCCCCTTCAGGCTCACTCCCTCCTGCGCTAGCCACTGTATCTGAGAGGCCAGGAAGTATAGTTCAAAGTTCGGCCCCCCCCTAGTCCGCCTTCTGTCATGGGGCACTGCAGCATTTCTAATGGCACCCTCCGCCGCCCCTTCTCGCATATTAGATCCCGCAGCAGAGAGTCCAATTGCTAAAACCAGCCAGCAGGTACTGTGGTCGGGAGATTGATAAAAAATATAACAGGCACAGCAGCATAACAATCTTAGACAGGGATACCTGAGCCATAATCGGCAATCGTAAACAACACCAGAAAGGGACACAGGATTTAAGGGGCCTAAGAGCCCTCCTGAGATTATCCTCTCTCAGGTCTTTGAGGGAGTGGATTCCTAAATATCTGAAAGTAGATTGTGCTCAAATAAAATCTGCAGGGAGGTCCAGAGGGCGGGGTAGTGCCCCAGCCACCGGGAACAAGTAAGTCTTGCTTCTGTCAACCGTTAAGCCCGACAGGAGTTCAAACCTCACCAGGAGGCCTAGCACCATAGCAGAGCCCACCACAGTGTCCTTTAAATAAATCAGAAGGTCATCTGCATATAGGAAGATGATATGTTCACGTCCACCCACAGTCCATCCCATACCTTCACCTCCCTGTTGAAACAGCTCGGCCAAAGGCTTGATCTCTAAAGCAAACAAAAGAGGCGATAAAGGGCAGCCCTTTCGGGTGCCACGAGAAATCTCATACTGTGTGGATACAATTTTTTCCTGTCTTGACCCGCACCGTGGGGTGTTCATAAAGCATTTTCACCCATTTCACCCAGCCATCACCAAGACCCATACGTTACCTGGTATCAAACAAGTAATCCCACCATATTGTGTTGACAGGCTTTTCCAGATCTATCCACAGGAGGGCCGCCTGTGGAAACAGTCACACTCCAAGGTGGTACAACACAGAATACAATCTGTGCAAATTAAATGAGGTACTCCGGGATGGGATAAACCCGTTCTGGTTGGCATGAATTAGGGTAGGCATGTATGGGAGCAGGCGGAGAGCTAGGATCTTACTAAGTATCTTAAAGTCCATGTTGAGCATGGAGAGTGGTCAGAAGTGGTCGGAAGAGGATGTAGCCTTACGGCTAGAGCGGTCGACCTCGAAGCTGGGGAATCGGGTTCGAGTCTCGGCAATGACGTTCAACATCCTGTGATTCTGGGCAAATCACGTAATCTCCCCGTGCCTAACAAAAATGAATGTGTCCATTTGTAACTAAACTGGGGCTCATGTAAAGCGCTCTGATACCTGATATCTTCGGGTCTAGTTCGCGCTACATAAAACTAAAAAAAACGAAAAACATCCACAACGTGGGGCCCCAAAACCATCGTTTTGGGAAGCGGAATCACAAGCGCGTCCTGTGTAGACTCAGGGAGCCGCCCAAGTTTCAAAGACTACGCATATAGAATCACCCATCGGGGTGCCAGTCTCTGGGCATTCACAGAGTAGAATTCTGCGGGGTGACCGTACGGGCCCTGTGTTTTACCCTTGGCCATGCTTTTAATAGCCTTGCGAATCTCTTGTAACATCACTGGACCTTCAAGAGTCTCTCTTGCCTGCCGGTCCAGCACCTGGAGCTGTAATGTACTCAAAAAATCTCTTTGTTCTACTAGAGTAACCGGAGGTGGTGCAATATACAGGACCTCATAATAGACGCGGAACAAAGCATTAATTGCCTCCAGATCATAAACAGACTCACCAGTCCAGGACCTGACATGGGTGATCGGAGACCCTCGGATTTCCGGTCTAACCAACCATGCCAACAAATGGCCAGGCCTCCCCTCCTCCTCTTGCACCTTCATGAGATACCTCTTGTAATCATGGCACCTTAGTCGTTTGAGCGCCTCATGATAAAGTTCGCTTACTTCCTGCAAGTTTTCCAAGTCAGTGTCTCCCGGTCCCTGCGTGTTATCCAGACGGTGTAGTCTGTCCTCTAGTTCCCTCAAAGTCTGGTGTAGTTCCATCGGCACCCCTATTGACTGTCCCAGGCAGTGCCCCCGCACCACAACCTTAAACTCCTCCCACTCCACCAGTGCCCTGGACGCCGTTTGTGCATTGTTAGAGAAGTAAGTATCGATAGAGGCGCCCAGGGTCTCCTTAAAACAGGCATCTTCCAACATCAGGGGGTTGAGTCGCCATAAAAGAATCAAAGGGCGTCTTCCTAAGGGCTGAAAGTCCAACAACAATGGACTATGATCTGAAAGTGTGCGTCCCAGATCTAGATCCTCAGTGTGAGCGATAGTACAGGTGACACCATGGGAGCATAAAAAGGCATCCAGCCTCATATGCAGGTGGTGTATGGGCGAGTAAAAGGAATAGCCCCTTTCCTCCATGTGCTGGGTCCTCCAGATGTCCTCCAACCCCCAGTGCCTCATCCAATCCCGAAATCCCACTGTGGTGCGGTGTGCCTGGGTCCCCGGGTAGCAGGGGGTGCGAACGGTCCAGGGTGATGCCTGCCACACAATTAAAATCACCCCCAAGTATCATGTCTGCCATTGTCGATTCGGCCATGTGTGCTGAGAGATCATGGAGGAGGGACACCTGGTCCTGGTTGGGGGCCTACACACTACCAAGGGTAATATCTCTACCAAGCCGTCTCCCGGTCAGCAACACATATCGACACTCCTTATCTATCAATGTATGCACTGGTTCAAAGGGGACTACCGCGCTCACCCAAATTAACACACCTCGAGCATACGCCGAGAAAGAGGTCGCAAATATCTGCACCCTCCATCTCCTGCGCAGTTTCTCCACCTCACTTTGTATAAGATGTGTCTCTTGCAGCAGGGTTATCTGCACTCCATGCCTTCTTAAGTATCTGTGCATATTATGTCTCTTAATAGCTGAGCCCATCCCCCTAATAGTCCACATCAGGAACTTTAATGTGTAATATGTGGATGTCATGGCAGAAAACGCATCCCAATACCATGCCTCCCTCCACCCCCCTGCCCAATCCGCTCCCAAATAGAAGATCATAACCATCCCTGCAATCAAAACAAACCAAACCATAAAAGAAACACCCACAAACATAAACTCCTCAGTCCCAGAGCAGTCTGGCAATGGCCAGCCACCCAAACTGTAAGCAAATCATCAGTCTCAGAAGAGGACCCCAACCAGCCATAGGTGAGATCCTTCAAGGGGGGATAGGCCTCGGCCCAAGACAAGCAATCTTCTGCTCAGCCCGCACCGGCCCGGCCATCGATAATGTCCAGCCTGTTCGTACAGCAACACAACAGAGCGTGACCTATCACAGGGGAGGGTCGACACTGCTCGGATGTGTTCTGCATTTCAAAGAAGATCATCTGCTGTCCTCGGGGTGACTATAGGTAGCGGGGTACTGTCCGCCCGGTAGGACTCCGAATCGGAGACTCCAGTCCCTTTTAGTGAGAGGAAGCCAGCTTCTGAGATAGTCTCTTTTTCTTTCATGATCTCAGCTACCGCCTGAAGGGCAGAAGTCCTTTTCTTCTCAGTCTGGGACGGGCTTGGTTTTTTTGATGGTCCCTGTTTGGGCCTCTTCCGGGTTCTCTTGCTGAGTTTCAGATCTTTAAGCGTGGTGGCAGGTTCCATTCTCGGCGGTGACTCACCAGATTTGTAGGCTCCGAGCCATTCCCAAGCTGCTTTTGGACCATCACAGAAATTAGACTTCCCCTCTAACATTATGCGGAGCAGGGCAGGGAACATTAAGAAATACTGCAGGCCCTCCTTCCGTATAGCCCTCTTAACTTCAAAAAATGAGGCTCGTCTCCACTGACCTTCCATTGTGTAGTCGGGGAATTTCGAGACCCTGCTGTTGTCCACCACAAATGGCCCATCAGTTCTTGCCTTCTGTAAGAGTATGTCTCTATCTTTATAGTGTAGGAGCTTCGCTACAATCGGGCGTGGTGGGCATCCCAGTGTGGGGGTCGAGCCAGGACGTGGTAAGCCCTCTCGAGAGGTCACCCTGTGCGACCACTGTGCTGAGCCAGGGCTCAAAGAAAGCAATCATGTCTCTGCCCTCCACCCCTTCAGGCAGCCCAACCACCATAATGTTGTTCCTTCTGTTGTGCCCTTCTGCGTCTTCGACCCTATGTTCCTGTGCGCGGACCCATTCAGAGAGCTCTGCAACTTGGAGTGATAATGTCTGTTGTGTAGGGTGGAGATCGGGGAGAAAGGACTCCGCTACTTTCACTCTCTCCGCCAGCTTATGGTGTTCTGCTCTGAGCAGCCCCAGCCCCACTGACCTGGTACTAATATTTTGGTGCAGGGTGGCCTTAGTGTCAGCAATAGTTTTGTAAAAGACAATGGTTCATAGAAGGCCACTAGGTCCTTAAAGAGATCTATTATCACAAGAAAATATTAATCAATTAAACTCCGGCAAACAAACTCTACTAGGAAAATGTCGGAAGGGACACAAATGAATAGTGAAAACGGTTTTATTTATTAAACAGTATTCGTTTTTTTCGTAACATGCGGATTGTAGATCCAGTGCTCACACAAAAGTGTTTTTCTTAAGGGGTTTGCTGACCCGAGGCTCATTTATTGGCTCAATTTATTTTTTTAAAAGCACATGCAACTGTAGTTTTGTGGGATGCTGGAAGCATGGCTTTAGGCCAAGCTTTAGTGCCTTACAGAAATAGTGATAACATCAAGGTTTCAGTGGCAAGCATGGGGTCAGGACGTACTTTAGAGTTTTGATGTTTCTTAAAACCGAGATAATATAAAAGTTTCTAGTGGCAAGCATGTGTATTTAAGCAGCATCGGAGGCTTATTTCTCATATTGGCGTAAATATGGGGAGCAAAGAGAGGGTGAATCATGGTGGGTGTTTGTATCAACGATGGGAGTCATAGATAAATGAGTTATGTAGAACATAGCAGTGTTTCATTGTTTCATAATTGAAATTGAGAAAGATATTTTTCGTTTTTAGTCTGTGTATTGTATCATTAATGTTTCATTTTACTGATCGTCATTATTAATTGTTTTATAGATACCCCTGATGAAGGGTTGTCCCGAAATGCATTGGGTGTTTTAAATAAATCGTGACTTGTGGAAACACTTGGACTCTCCTGTGTTTGTGTGGAAAAACGTGAATGCATAAGAGAATGAGTAAAATAAATCGAAGGAAACAAAGGATAAAAAAGATGAAATGAACAGAGTAAAAGTGGATGAATTGAAAAGTTTGAATATGAATTTGATTTATTGGATTCATTGGCTGGTAACGGCTGTGCAGCATGAAATGGAGCCACACCTGGTTCCTTCCTGTTCGGACTAATAATTATGTCATTTTCAAACAGCCTAGAATGAAGTGAGCCCTAAACCACGATCTGGCTTCCACCAAAAGTCTCAGATTGTCTCCATGTACCACAAACACCCAACGCATTAAAATGCATATTCCTCCCTCTAGCTCTTGTCCAGTCCAAACCAGGCCATAATGTTTGAACACTGGTCAAAAGAGACATTTTGGATTTTCAAATAAGGGAGTGACTTCGAGTTTTGCAGAGGTGGCTGTCCTAACCGCCATATTTAAAGTGTGTACATGGCTATACACACTAAATATCGTGGATGGGACATCCACTTTTTTTTGGCTTATATCCCGCATCCACCAAACTGTACATACTCTCCAAGCCCCTCATTACAAGTGGTCCAGCGCTTGAAGCGGTAGTTATCACACCTCATAAGATCTAATTCCACCGGGGAGTATTTTATTGGGTGCGATAATAGGTATCTACTACAAGATTTTTCCCAATAAAGGGGCATGAACGTGCAGATTTTGGTGCTTACTGAAACCGGCATGTCCAGGTACTTACTGAGCATTAGTCCACTGTTACATTCCAGCAGCTTTGTCCAATTGAATTTGAACAGTCAATCCAAAGTTTATTGTACCCAGTAGTTACCGGATGCAATAAACTTTGCATAGGTAGGAATTTTGTGACTCACTTCTAATGAAGGACTTTAGCATCATTTTGAGTTTGGCAGAGCGCAAAGTCTGCAAAAAAAGTGCTGGATGTCTTTTCCGCCACATTTAGAGTGTAAATAACACCAAAACACTCTTAATGCGCAGGACGGGGCATCTGCTACATTTTGGCAGCCCCTCAACTCTAAATAAGACCCAGATGGCCTAATTATGAGTGGCTCGCTAAATGCCGTCCGATGTGTAAACCTCTGTTTATGCATGGGATGGAATTGCGGATTTGTTTTTATTTAACGCATCTGATAATTATTGGATGTGTTAAATAATCCAACATTTGTTAAATTTTGGCATGTCAAACCTGCAGAAATGTTGACAGTGGAAAACATACGGCATTTACCATATCATATGGATTTCGGTGCGTTAAACACCAAAATCTGTATGTTATTCCACATGATATACTCATATTTGGTGTTATTTATCGCACCCGATAAATAACGTACCTGGTAGTATCGTTAATTATCAGGGGCGACAAATAACGCCTCAACTCGTGATCAGGCCCTCAGTTCAGTTTCAGTAGCCCAAAGTTGATACTTTCACTTCCTTTCATAAATAGTGTTTAGAAACCACCTCATCCCTATATCCTCTAATGATTGTGTCTTCTTTTACTTACTGTCTTACTCCCCATCCAATTCTGGAAGTTAAATAGTGCTGCCACAGACACACAGTGCATTAGGTTGTCTTGGAGGGTTATACGAAGGGTTTATGGTCAATATCAGAAGCTTGGCATGCATATCCTAAGTGTAGACTAAACCATTTGTTTGGTCAAATACGTGCTGATTAAGATATGAAGTATATGCAAAAAAGCTTCTGCAAAGTTACTAACTTATCTTAACTTAACTTACAAATCTGACAGCCGTCCATCACACGTTAATACAGTTATAAATAGTAACAAGATACACAGAGCATTGCTTCAGCCCCACTTTCTCTCCAAGACTTGCCTGGAATGCAGTACTAAGAGCACTCCAGAGCTTACAAATTCAAATTCGTTCCAAAAAATATGAAAAAAAAGATTTGATTGGCTCCTATATTAGATTGCAGAGAGGATCGAGCTCAATGACTGGCAATTCAAGTACAACGTATCGTTTTCATACATTACAAAATGAAAAATCACATCTCTATTTTCAAGTACATTTGAGTATCATACCTTAAATGGAGGTTCCAATACCGATTTATTTCTGCGTAGACCTAAAGATTTGAATAATAACTTTCTCAAGTGTCTTTTTCGTGGTTGAAGAGCATAGAATGTTCCAATAACTCCTCCAAGACGATGCTTCACAAACAAAAAAGGAAAGTTTACATTCTACTTAAAGAATCCTTAAAATTCAGATCTCTGTTCATATTTTATATTGATTTAAGGATTACACGCGCACACACACGTGCACACACACCCACACACACAGCAATGTTACACAATAGCAGAGCAAAAGTATTGAGCCTGAAATTCTAAAGCATTACACACACATACACACGCACACACAGCAATGTTACACAGTAGGCGAGCAAAATCATTGAGACTGAAAGTCTAATGCATTACACACACACACACACAGCAATGTTACACAATAGCAGAGCAAAAGTATTGAGCCTGAAATTCTAAAGCATTACACACACACACACACACACACACACACGCAGCAATGTTACACAGTAGGAGAGCAAAATCATTGAGACTGAAAGTCTAATGCATTACACACACACACACACACACACACACACACACGCAGCAATGTTACACAATAGCAGAGCAAAAGCTTTGAGATTGATAGACATTTCACATTAGCATCAGGAAAACATAAGCCAATTAGTAACAGATGCAATTAGACAAATCAGTTCCGTCAGCAGTAATATACACATTTTAAGGTTCTACAGCTTCCTTTTAATTTGGTGAGGAGGAAAGCATAAACGAGAAATGTAATTTGCTAATTTTTGGAGATTTAAATTTTCAGGCAGACTATCCCTTGCATTAAAATGCGGGCACTCTCAGTTTATGAAAGGCAAAACTCCTGTCAGTTGTCATACTGTCCATCTTATATTGTCTTGGAAAACATCAGGGATTTAATAGTTGCCCCTCTTCCCCCTCGACAGACAATTTCCTCCTGCAATGAATCTGGAAGCTGAATTGTCCACTTAAGATATAGCACTCGAGAATCCCTATGACACAAAATAACAAAATACTCTTTGGAAGCGTGATTGGACGCCTTGAGTCCTATTTTTAACAATGACTATAAAGATGCCATTATTATCAATGATAAGGTTAATGTTTGGCTGCTTTGCTAATGGCATTATTTCCTTCAATGGTACACTGACTCCCATTGAGACATGGGTCTCCCACCGTCCTAAACCCTCTGAGTCTGGTTCTCAGCGGATCTAATTGGTCTTTAAAAAGACTGCAAACGGTTAGAACGACAATGGAGGCGTGACTATAGCACAGAAAGTAATCTAGGTTTTCATATGTCTCTACATTACTATAAGCGAATGATTAGCCTAGCCAAGTCTAATTTCTTTAAATAAAAGATCCAGAATCTCATCCAAGTCCTCAAAAGAGATTATTAAAAATCGACCCCTCTTTCACTCAACCTACTTAACTAAGCAATAAACTAGCTAATTGTTTTTTTTTTTTTGTGGGAGAATCGACACAACAAGCCTGAATTTTAGTCTAAACTCACAAACGATAGCTAAAACGATCACAACAGACACATTTTCAAGAACTTCTTGTCTTTAAATCACTTATTTACTAGTATTCTCCTTCTGACCCCAGATCGCTTGTCGGGCCTTACATTTTCTATCAAATGAGGATCAACCCAGGAAGTTTACCCTGCCCATGTTATTCCTTTAGGCTTTGAAAAGCTTGTTCCTGCCTTCACTTTGCTGTGCAGAGCTTCTCTTTTGACCATCATGGCCCCCTTAGTTGGAAGCATGCCACTTGATCTGAACACTCCATTTAACTACAGCCCAATTTGAATATATGACGTTACAACGCAAGCCATTACAAAGCATGCTTTTATAACGCAGATTTTACAACGCAGCTACCATTACTTCGCATGTTTTTACAACGCATGCCATTACAAAGCAAAATAATACTAATGCACTAAAACTTCCATTACAACGCAAAAATTTACAATGCATACTTGTACAACGCATACCATTACTACGCATATTTATAAAAAATATATAATAAACCCCTGGGACCGGATGCAGGGAAAATAGGGGTTTTGGGTGGGGTAGTGTATTAATACATGGGTATTTTTTTTTTTATTGATTTTCATTAAATCTTATACAGTAATAGCATCAAAGAGTACAATAATATAAAAAAACAACCATCAACAACTTGTGGCCATAATGCACTCATATAAGGGAAAGATTCCTGTCACATCGGTACAATTACATATATCATTCTGCACATGTGATTACAAAAGTTGCATTCACTGGGAAGCATTGTCGGGGGCATCGTTCTGTGCAACAGAACACAAATATATCAATAGGGGCTCCCAGATGTCGCTTGGCCTGGAGGACGCCGGAAGTTCCTCCGCGTACAGCACTAAATTGTCTCTGCAGTATACCAAGCCCCTGAGCCACTGCTCTGCTGAAGGACTCTGCGTGCTATCCCACACCATCGCCACACGTCTTTTGACAATAAGCAGAGCCACTCTCGCCAGTCTGCCTGTGACACCCTTCAAAAAAGGGACTAGGCCCAATCAACACACCTGCGGGGAGCACTGCAAGTCGACCCCAATTGTCGTAGACAATTTTTCAATCACATCGGCCCAAAATGCCAACACTCGCCTGCATGCCCAAGCTAGATGCCAAAAATCAGCCCCCAGAGTCCCACACCGTTTACAAGCATCAGAGTCCCGAAGCCCATACTTGAAAACTTTGTGCGGCGTGTAATAAACCTGATGAAGATATTTAAAGTGTATGATATGCAGATTACCATTAGAGGTTAGGGCTCCAGTCAGTTGGCAGCAATGCTCCCATTCTTTCTGCATGAGTTGTGGGTCTAAGTGCTCATTCCATTTTTCCAAGCTCTTATTGCATGGTGGGATTCTGTCTTCTCTAGCGGCTCGAAAGAGTTTAGTAACAAGCTTGTGTCGGGTGGGACTTATAAGTAGTGTGTGCAATGCCAGCGTCGTCGGTGGCTCCATAGGAAACGTGGGGTAATGGGCTTGCATCGATTTTTTCAGCCTGTGGAACAAAAAAATAAATAGTGGTGTCTTGTTTTGTATATAACTAGTGTCATCATCTGTCAAAAATGTGCCATTGGGCTAGAGGTCCTGCATTTTGTCAATTCCCACCAGGGTCAATGTGCGCATGGCTCCTGCCTCATGCGTTACCGATATGTCCGAGTGGTAAGCAAGTGGCAACAACGGGGAGTACTTTCCAGCTTCACGGCCCAGCGCCTGCCAGGCTGCAATCGTCGAGTTAGTGGTGTTAATTGCATCACGGGGCGTAGTCCTATGCGCATGTGTTAATATGGAGCTCAACGGGAGGGGATGTACATCCCAGTGTTCCACTGCCACATGCGAAATAAAATCGTGAGAATTGAACCAAAAGTGCGCGTACTGTGCGTGCGCACAGAGATAATATAAATAAATATCGTGCACATTAAAGCCCCCACTCTTGTATTCTAGAGTGAGGGTCCCCCAGCCCACACGAGCCTGCTTGCCATCTCAGATTAGTCGGAGAAGCAAGGAGCGCACTGTTTTAAAAAATTGTTGGGTAAGCGGTATTGGTATGTTACTAAAAAGATATAAAAACTTAGGAAGCACTACCATTTTTATCAGTGCAATGCGATCCGCTAGAGAGAGCAGGAGTTTCACCCACCTATCCACCTGCTGTTCCAGTACCGCAGCAGCAGCTCCGTAGTTCTCACGAATAACTATTTCTGGATCACGGTGGACCCATACCCCCAAGTATTTAACCGGTTCTGCTGCCCATACAAGGGGGAATTCAGGCTCATGTGGAAGTGTACACACAGTCAATGGTACCACCACAGATTTAGTCCAATTAATATTTAGCCCAGAAAACCGACCGATTCGGATATATTCCAGCAGAACCGGCGCCAAATAGCTGCGTGGCTCGCGTATAAAGAGGAGCATATCATCCGCATAGAGAGAGATGATAACCGGACGATGCACAAAATTGAGAGCCGCATATTTGTGACATTGCTTTAATAAGGTCGGCCAGAGGTTCCAGGGTCAGCGCAAACAGAAGCGGCAAAAGTGGGCACCCCTGTCTAGTCCCTCTGGTGATTTGTATAGGGTCTGAAGTGTAGCCCTCTACCCGTACCCGCGCCGTGGGATCTGTATATAGCAGACGCACCCAGTTGACAAAAATGGGGGAGAATCCCATCCGTTGTAACACATAAAAGAGATAACCCCACTCTATGGAGTCAAACGCCTTAGCGGCGTCAAGCATGACCGCCGCCGCTGGGAGTCCGGGATCCAGGGTGTGAAACATAGCAAACAGTGTGCGCAAGTTATGGGAGGTGGACCGCGTGGGAATAAAGCCAGACTGATCCGTAAGTACTAGATTCTGCATGAGTGGTTGGAGACGAGTGGCCAAAATTTTCGCCAGGATTTTTGCGTCCGTGTTGATAAGCGACAACGGCCGGTATGAGTCGCAACAAGAGGGTGGTTTGTCTTTTTTAAGTAGTGTGATGATCAGGGCCTCACGAAGAGACGGTGGCAGCACTCCCGAGTCATAAGCTTCAGCGTACATGTCTAGCAAGTAGGGGGGGAGCTCCTCTGCATAGGCCTTATAAAATTCACAGGGAAACCCGTCAGGACCCGGTGCTTTTCTGTTAGGAAGGGCGCCTATTGCCGTTCGGATATCCTCCGCTGTAATCGACTGGCTAAGAAATTCTCTCTGACCATCCGACAGCCACGCGATGGCCACCCGTGACAAATAGGTGTCAAGGTCGGCGGTATCCGTCTCACTCTGCGAGCTATACAGTTTCGCATACGATTGTCTGAATTGGTCGGTAATATCTGGAGCACTAAAATAATCTCGGCCTGTGTCATCGGTAATTTTAGTGATGGTGCCCTGGTCCATACAGTTTTTGATCTTAGTGGCCAGGTGATGTCCCGGTCTCCCACCCTCCCCATAGGCGCGAGCTGCATGGCGTTTAGAGATGTACCTCATCTCCCCCTCTGCTAGCTCTTTGTGCTCGAGTAAAGCGTCCTTGATGGATGCCAGTATCGACTCGCAAGGCGTAATCTCGTATTTCCGCTCCAGTCGTTTCAGAGTAGCTTCCACCTTGGCCAATTGGCCTCGCAGGTCCTTTAGAATGCCAGCCGATGGGCCTATGCAGGTGCCCCTAATAGTAGCTTTAAACCCTTCCCAGAGGATCCCAGCACTGTCTACGGAGCCTTTATTGTGTTCAAAATATTGTGTGATAGCCTCACGTATTGTTTCTAGATAAAGAGGATCCAGCAGCGCTTCGGGTAGGAAACGCCAGGTGAAGGATCTAGGAATAGTTTGTGGTATACATAGGATGAGTCGGACAGGACTATGATCCGAGAGTTTGCGTGGTAATCTCTCCACGTCAGACACCCAGCCCGCCGCTCCCCCACTCATCAGCCAGTAGTCCAGGCGAGGCCAGCTGCCATGTGCCGTGGAAATATGTGTGCCCTCCAGTGTCTCCTCATGTCGGTGTCGCCATACATCTAACAGCCCCAGTTCAGCCATCCCTTCGTTTATAACCCGAGCCGCCCTGGGAGAGTGTCCCTCTCTGCCACTTGATTTATACTTGCTGGGGTCCAGGTGCGTGTTGAGGTCTCCCCCCCATAGGATCACAGCTTCAGGCCAACTCCGCAAAATAGCGATAAGACGCTCGTATAGAGCAGGGTCGTCTATGTTGGGACCATAGGTATTTACAATGGTGATTGGCGTGCCCGCTAGTTTCTCGTGTACCATGGCATACCGACCCGCAGTGTCAGTAAAGGTTTGGATTGCCTTGAAGGGAAGGCCTTTTTTGACAAGTGTGAGTACCCCACAGCTATATGAAGAGTAGAAGGAGGCTAGTCGGTAGCCAGCCCAGTGAGCCCCAACCAGTTTATCAGTGTTCTTCATCAGATGTGTTTCCTGTATAAGGGCAATGCTTATCCCATGACGATCCAAATGCGCTAATACCTGACGAATCTTTTTTGATGTGTTAAGTCCCCGTACATTCCATGCTAAACAGGAAATTGACATTACATCATTATGCACAGATATAGTAAAATATACGAGACGTAATCTATCCTGAGCCCCAAATATTCTCGCTTCAACTTGCTCAGCGTGTGGAAACACACCAGCCACATAAAGTACATATGCATTTCCCATAGCATTGGTAAAATGATCAGCCACATAAACAAACCCTGTAACTCTCACCCACCCACCATCTCCCCCCACCCACTTCAGCGTCCCTAACTTGCCAAAGCCATCCCGAACCCCCAGAACAATTCCCAAGTGCAGTACAGAGGGAGTAACCAGTTGTGGGGAATACCCATAAGGGGGCACTGGAGCACAATACCCCTCCCGATGAGGTGGGAGGTGGCCGAGCAAGCGTGAGATTCATTCCTGGCTACTGTGACGTAATATCATAGAACAATACAAAGACTGCCCCCATTGATAAACATTACAAATTCAAGCAGCGAAGAAAATAATTTCACTATAAGTCAAGTTCACGTTGAATGTCTGCGGCTCTCGTATCAAAGCCCATCGTGGCAAACAGGTTGATATACGCCATCTCAACTATGAAACAAAGCAAAGGTGCACCCCAGCTTCAACTCACGTGACCCGCTGATGTCACTGTTCATCTGTCGTCTCGCCGGTACCCCCGCCCTCACTCTCCGCTGCAGTTTTGGAAGACCGGCTACGACGAGTAAGAGTTTTGGCAAAATTCATAGCTGATTTTGGGCTGGTGAAGATCTTGTATTTTCCATTGTCATCTATTTCCATTGTCATCTATGTGCAACCGCGCGGGATAGAGCATAGCATATGGTATCTGTGCCGCGATGAGAAGCTTCTTGATAGGCTGATATTCTCTCGGGCCTCCTGGACCGCCGCGGTGAAGTCAGGGTAGAAGGCAAGAGTGTTCCCCTCGTGGGTGATGGTACCCTTCTCTCGAGCCATACGGAGGACAGCGTCCCGGTCTCTATATTTCAAAAGAAGGACTATAATGGGACGTGGCGGGGCGCCCGGGGGAGGACGAACAGCCAGAGAGCGATGAGCCTGTTCCACAATCAGGACCTGAGACAACTGTTCCGCTCCAAAATTCTCACGGAGGAGAGTTTCCACATAGGTCTCAAGTCGGCCTGTGTTTGTGGACTCTGGCAGGCCCGTGATTCGCACGTTGTTGCGGCGTGACCTGGCTTCCAAATCCTCATTACGGGCCTGTATGACAGCTAGCACCTTCTCCATAGATTTCGCCCTGGCGGTCACCTGTTGCAAACCGTCTTCAGCGTCGGAAATTCGCGTCTCTGCTTCCCCCAGGCGTAGCACGTGTTTATCCAGCTTCGTGGACATATGATCCATGCGTAAGTTCAGGTTATCAATTTTCCCATCTATGGACTGTAAACTGGCCTGAACTGCGAGAAGGGTTTTGTCGATGTTGGTTAATTGAGCACTGGGAACGTCGGCCTCTGAGTCCGAGGCGGCATGCTGAGATGCCTTGCTTGATTTACGGGGTTCAAATGTGAGACGCGGTTGGCTGCGCTCGGATTTTCCCATGATGATGTCACTGGAGCAAAGAACGAAAAAGTGGCGAAACCAGTATCCGTTAAGTGTCGCCCGCTGTACAGCGTCCAGCAATCTTGGATCTTGCCAAACTGTAGATAGCGGATCTCAGCCCAGATAATAGCAGAGAGCCCCTCGTAGCATCGCCGTATAGTAGCACAAGGAGGAGGTGTATAGCGAAATGGAGATGTGACTATGCAGGTAAGGCGCAGCGTATTCGAAGCCACGGTCTGTAGTGCAGTTTGCAGCGCCACTCGATCCGCAGCACATCCGAAGCTCACCACCAATGCCACTAATGCAGTGTAGGCCCAAAAAGATAGTGTCCGCCCAGCAAGTTCCAACCAGGATCCTGTCTAGTAGGAAAAGATATGTATGCCCTGTGCCCCCAGCAAGGCAGCACCGTCTCGCAGGGGAGAAAACAGTGCAGGCTGGATCCTCAGTAGGGCCGCACTCCGCCGTGCCCCTCCCAGTGCAAAAAACAGACAGGGATGGCTGCACTAACAGCCGCAGTCAGCAGGGAGGCCACAAAGCAAGGTCAAGCAAATGTCCCTTTGGCGCTGTAGAGGCAAGACAACGCCACTCCGGAGTTGAGGAGAGAGAGCAGGCCAGGACTCCAACAGGGCCACGCTCCACCGCACCTCTACTCAAGGCTGGGCAAATCAAAGATGGCGGCACCGCCGGTCACAGTTTCTAGAGGAGCCACACCACACCAATAATCAGGAGCCCCACAGGTTGCAGCAGAAGCAAGCCCACCGCTGATCTGCCAGCCAACAATTCACGCAGATCCCTCGTCTAGGATCAAAGGCGCCACCAATCCGCAGCTACATGCAGCAATTGTTCTGCAATACGTCCTCCCACCAGGCCAGCAGGGGGCCCCGCAGTGCAGTCGGAAACAATTCAGCGGGATGCCGCAGCAGGAACGGCCACAGCGGGAAGGTAGGCGCACCGAGGCACACACCCGGGTTCTCGGTCCAGCCCCCAGCAACGGCCCAAAGCAGCTCCGCAGGGGACCAGACAGGCAGCCCCGAGCAGTGGGAGATCAACCCCGCCTCCCGCAAGCCCGCAGCCGGCAGACCGCACAGGCGAAGATCAGAGGTCGGCCCACTCCCCAGGCGCTATTATATCGCGCACCGGGATGCCCGCCAATCCCCCGTCCAAGCCGCACAGCTCACTGGTCACTAGCTGGGTGGCGCAGTCTCCCCGCAGCGCCCGCAAACCGCAGTCGGCACCGCTTCAAGCTTACCTCGGCCGCGCGCTCAGAGCACGTCCCGGCCCGCCATGTTGCCGGCGCAGGCCCAGGGCTTCACCCGCCTCCTAGCTGGTCAGAATACTCCGCTGTGGTCCGCAAATCCCGACCAGAGTGGCCTGCAACACTCCGCAGCTCAGCGCCTGCAGGCAGGGCAGTAACCAGGGCAGGATGGCACGGATAGTTAGCGGATTAATGGCTCGGCCGACGGAGCTGCTCTACAGAGCGGCCATCGTGCCGTGCGCCCTCTAGCGCCCCCCTAATACATGGGTATTTAAAATGAATACCTGAGTATTAAAATTAATACTCGCATATTAAAATAAAGACTCGTATACATTTTTAATTATTCGCTTTTTATTAAAAGATTTACCTACCTCTGGGACGGGATGCATGGAAAATAGGGGTTTAGGGTGGGCTAGTGTATTAATACATGGGTATTTAAAATTAATACCTGAGTATCAAAAATAATACTCGAGTATTAATAAAAATACTCGTATAAGTTTTTTTAAATTAACAGATTTATTTACCTCTGGGACGGGATGCAGGAAAAATAGGTGTTTTGGTTGAGGAAGTGTATTAATATACGCGTATTTAAAACAAATACCACCGTATTAAAATTAATACCCGAGTATTAATATAAAAAATCGAGCATAAAAAAATCAACAAAATTCACCCAAAAATATTAATATTCAACTAATAAATATATAATTTAATATTTTAAATATTGGATTAATTATAATTAAAATTCATTAAAATACGACTTATTGCAACAAAATATAATTAAAAAATGAACAATTTCATAAACAACATATCATAAAAAATTGCAAACATATTTTTGAAAAAGAATACACCAAAAAAAAGCTTTAACACAATTAAACGAAAAAAAAAAAACTGTGCAAAAACGATATTATTAAACAAAATAAAACAACCATGAACGGCAGCAGAAGAAATAAACCACCATTTTGCATCTAAAAGAAGGTCCTACAAAGCTTTCTATGAATGCACCTTGACCCGCAGGTCGACAAAATGGCGGACAATAAATCTTTAAAGCAAATAACGAACATTTATAAAACGCTAAAAATAATTACACATTTTGTCAGCATTAAAAACATATCAAAGAAATATGCACAAAACATATTTTCAAATAAATTATCGTTCAACATAAAAAAGAATAAAAGCAGCCGACCACCATTTTGAAAACAGTGGTAAACTGACTTCCACAGAAACCAGAAGCATTTTGCCTGCCAAGAAAAAATCCAAATCAAACAGTGCCATCTACAGTTCCAAGTAAGAATGCCCATAAAAATATATTTCAAGTAAAAAGCTAAAACATATCATAAAATTAATTAACATATAGCATTTAATTATTTTTACAGAATTTTTAAAAATATTTTTAAAAACGTGATAAAAACCCACTTCACAACACAGTCATTCAATAGATGAACAATGTAAGTAAAACCAACTTTTTTTTAAAGAAATTAAAAATAAACCGTTAAAATGTACATTTTTAAAGGATTGTACAAATCTAAAAGCCATACTCCAAATTTTGTTTATAAGAAACTACTCACATCAGGCTAGTCCTTGCTGTGCTTGCCAAAGGCAAAAAGCTAAATGGTGGTGGGTGCCCATTTACTATTCCTACTCCAACAGATGCTTGCCTCAGGGAAAGTGCAGGATAGTGATGGGGGAAAAATTACTATTCCTACTCCGACATATGCTTGCCTCAGGGAAAGTGCTGGATGGTGGTGGGGGCAAAATTACTATTCCTACTCCAACATGTGCTTGCCTCAGGGAAAGAGCTGGATGGTGGTGGGGGCAAATTTACTATTCCTACTCCGACAGGTGCTTGCCTCATGGAAAGTGCTGGATAGTGGTGGGGTCAAATGTACTATTCCTACTCCTACAGGTGCTTGCCTCAGGGAAAGTGTTGGATGGTGGTGGGGCAAAATTACTATTCCCACTCCGAGAGGTGCTTGCCTCAGGGAAAGTGTTGGATGGGGTGGGGGCAAATTTACTATTCCTACTCCAACATGGGCTTGCCTCAGGGAAAGAGCTGGATGGTGGTGGGGCAAATTTACTATTCCTACTCCGACAGGTGCTTGCCTCAGGGAGAGTGCTGGATGGTGGTGGGGGCAAAATTACTATTCCTACTCCGACAGGTGCTTGCCTCAGGGAAAGTGTTGGATGGTGGTGGGAGCAAAATTACTATTCCTACTCTGACAGGTGCTTGCCTCAGGGAAAGTGTTGGATGGTGGTGGGGCAAAATTACTATTCCCACTCCGACAGGTGCTTGCCTCAGGGAAAGTGCTGGATGGTGGTGGGGGAAAATGTACTATTCCTACTCCGACATGTGCTTACCTCAGGAAAAGTGCCGGATGTTGTTTATTGTTTTAAACATTTTTTAATAAATATGTTATTATTAAGTATACATTTTTAATGTCAACAGATAACAACAGCAACAATAAACAGCAATTATAATGTTAAATTACAATGTTAATTTCTTTTTTTCCAGATTAGACAACTACAAATGTCTCTACCTTTCTTAAAGTCAAGCAACAAAACAAGAAACATAGTAAGGTAATTTTTGCTAAAAATAAAAATGTCAATAAAGTTTTTGAACAGAAAAACACATAAATCCTATTCCAATGCAACAAAATGCTCTTCTCCAAAACAAAAACCAATCCAACTGTAATAATACTTTTTGAATGTAAATAAACATCTCAATCTTCACATAAATTATATTGCAAAATCTTCACAAATGAATTTTTTTTCTCTTAAAAGACAATGACTATTGTAAAAAAGCAAGACTTACACTTGTTCTTCCATAACTAAAAATAATTGAATTCTATTTCAGGTTAAATATTTACTAATATCAACAACACCTAAACAATATTTATTTTTTTACTATTTCAGACCACAATAAAAATCGAACTGCTCTACAAAGCCTAAAACCTCAACAAAAAGCTTCAAAAAAAGCTAAGATTCAAAAAAGAATAAACAATATATTAACTTAACCATATTTCTCTCCCGAGTAAACTTTATTAAAATAACATAAGAGTGATAAAACGCTATATCTTTTCACTTTCAGACACAACTAAAAACAAAACCGTCCTCCAAACTAAAGGCATCAAGAAACATCTTTAAAAAAGGTAAGAATCTCGAAATATTTACCAATAAACAACTTAACCATTTTTCTCTCCCAATAAAGCATTTTTTTAAAGAACATATCAGCAAAATTAGAAATGCAACATGGTTAAAACGTTAAGTATAACTTCAAACAGCATTAACTTTAAACAGTATAAAAAAAATGCAGATATTGTACAGTATATTTTTTCTTCAAAACAGATAAACACAATAAATTTAAAAAAAACTAACACATTTTTTATTTCTATTTCAATGCATAACAGAAAATGTCATCTAGTCAAGATGCCAAATACGTCACCTCCAGCCGGGGCAACCGTCTGCTAAAACACAGTGGGTATGTTTATTGTAAGGAGGGACTAACTGAGCCCATTTGTCATTGGAGGTGTGTGCAATACTACTCATCCCATTGCACAGGCAGAGCGGTTACTCTTGGTGACTCTGTTTTAAGAACCACAGAACATAACCACTCTGCCTCTGCAATGGAGATTGAGGTTAGAGAAACAATTAATGAAATTAAAGATATTGCATATACCTCAAATGAACCCTGTTGTGCAGTTTTTTTTTTTTGAGAGAGGTAGCCCAACACATTCCACCACATGTTGCTAGTAGTATGCCCACAATTCCTAATCTGATAAGAAAAGTACAACGTAAAAAACAGGCAAGTAACCCACAAAGAGTAACACCCCAAACCTTTCCTGACATACACATTCCACCTGAACTCTCTGTAACAGTTATTAAAGAACCATTTCTTTTGCATGACAACAAAAACCCTAAAAAAAATACTAATCTTTAGCACACCCCATAATCTTGTATGGTTGGAGAACAGTGATATTTGGATGATGGATAGGACTTTAAATCCACGCCCCATCCATTCACCCAAATATACACTATTCACGCATATATTAATAATACAGTAGTTCCCTTAGTTTACAGTTTACTCCTGATAAACAATCCTCAACATACACTGAATTATTGTCAGTGATAAAAGCTAAAACATCAAACAAAAGTCCTAGAAAAGTACTAATTGACTTTGAATTACCTATGATTAATACTATTACCAAATTGTACACGGATACCCAAATTCAAGGATGTTTTTTCACTTTTCTCAGGCTTACTGGCGAAAAATTAAAAAAACATCCTTAGTTGAGGATTATATATCAGATAGCAAACTACAGTTTGAACTAAAAAACTAACAGCCCTTTGCTTTGTTCCTCCTGACAATGCAGACGAGTACTACACTTCAATTACAGAATCAGAATACTTTACCTCAAACGGAGATAAATTGGCACCCATTCTAAATTACTTTGAAGACACATGGATTGGCCATCTAAGCAGGTCAGGTCGCAGGAGCAAACCACATTTCCATGTGATGTGGTGGAACTGCTACTCGACCTGCCTAGAGGGAGGAGCAAAAACAAACAATGCCATAGAGGGATGGCACAACTCCTTCAATAAATCAATTGGTAAACCTCATCCTAATTTCTATCATTTCTTAGAAATTTTGAGGAAGGAGCAAAGTTTCCAAGAAATGAGAATGTCGCAATCATTAAAGGGTAGCCTGAACCCACGTATATCAAAAAGAACTAAGGAAATGTCCGAGAGACTATTGGGTGCTTTTCAACAGTTTACGTTGATGGTGGCTTCAGACAACCTTGATAATCTTGCACACATCCTCCATTTCTAACCTGCACTATCTTCTTACATGCCTGTTTTGCCCTAAAAAAAATCCCTAATTCATTTTTTTTTTTCAACAATTACAAATATTTTTAAAAGTCAGGTCTCCTTACCTTCAGATGTCTTTTTTTCAACTCTTGGACTTAAGTAGTATCCAATTCTTCACCAAGAGTCCTTTCTCTTTTTAGAAACCATTGCAAATATTCCACATTCCTTTTGGCAGATCCGCATCCCGAATTAATCTTTTTAAATGTACATATTACTTTAAAAATAATATCTGTGCACACCTAAAAAAAATGCACCAAAAAAAAACATCCCGAAAAAGTGTTGTTTTTCGGCAAAAAACGCAACAAAATCCAACGAAGCAATCCATTCGATTTCGAAAACAATTCCAAATCCATTCTTAGGGGCCCATTACGATGGCAGACGGAAAAGCTACCCGACCGCCATGGTAGCGGAAACTCACCGCCCGCCGCTACCGCGGGAAAACCGACGGCTAGATTAGGATCCTCGGCGGTAAAAATCCAACCGCGGCGGAAAGGAGACTCGAGAAAGCGCCCGTCCCGTGCGGAGAAGCCCAAAACCCATCCGCGGCATTCGGAATCGCTGCGGAAACAGCACAAACCACCGCAACCACAGCGGAGACACCGCCATGGAAATTATGATATCCCCGACATGACTGCGGTGCAGAGCGCTGTTTACGACCGCCGCGGTCGACAATAGTGAGGAATGAGAGAGCCCGCGGAAGCGCCGTAGCATAGCCACCGCTGCGTACGCTCCGTGAAAAAATTGGCGGTCGGAAAAAATAAACACAACATGGCCACAAAGTGCATCAAGCAAACAAGTCATGCACCCAAAAACACCTAACACAGCCCAAAGACACACCCCCATGGTAAACTCAAAAACTACAAATCCCAGGACGACACACACACCACACCTGCAACCAATACCCCATCCTGACACACCCACATAGCCCAGTATAAATCCAGCCCCATACCAGACCACAATCCTTTGCAAAACTCCAGAACTGAAGGGACATACACCACAGCTGACAGGAGAGGCAAATCTGCACAACACACAAACATCACCACCGCCACCACCACTTCTACACCTGCACCTCTAACCCCTTTGCACATCACACACCATACACATCACCACCACCACCTCAACACTTGCACCACAAACACCTTGGCACATCACACACCATGTCACCACAGAAAATGCCCAAATTCACTGACAGTGAGTTGAGGGTCCTGGTAGATGAGATAATCAGGGTAGAACCCCAATTGTTTGGTAACCTGGTACAACAGACACCAGTAGCCACAAGAACGCTAATGTGGAGAAGGATAGTAGATAAGGTAAATGCAGTAGGGACCGTGCCACGCAATAGAAATGAAATTATGAGGCGCTGGCACGATCTGAAGGCAGTGGTCAAGAAAAAGAGAGCCAAGAACCATGAGCTGGCTAACAGGACAGGCAGTGGCCCTCCCATTCCACTCAAGACATTCACCGAATGGGAGGAGAAGGTGCTTGGCATACTGCATCCAGAGAGTCTCACAGGAATACCCGGGGGATTGGAGGCTGGTAAGTACAAACAAATGCCTAACATCACACTGACATGTACTGTCTTGCACCACTACTAAGCTATACCTCCCAGGTACAAATGCAGTCATGAGCACCACACTGTCACCAACACATCTCTCGCACATTAATCCAACAGTCCCTCGGGTTCACCTCAAAGGTAGCTACAAACATCACCATGGGTACATGTTTACATGCTGCCAGCACTACAACTCCCACCAGGCCCCCTTGTCCTACAGATGCGCAAGATGGAGCCCTGAACCCCCCCCCCCCATGTGGCAGCCACTGCATTGCTCACCTTAACCCAACAGGTAGGTAGCCATCCTCACAGGGAGGTGTGTGTGTGTGCTTTGGAAGTCTGCACTACAACCCCCACCAGGCCCCCTTGTCCTACAGATGCCCAAGATGGAGCCCTGAACCCCCCATGTGGCAGCCATTGCATTGCTCACCTTAACCTAACAGGTAGGTAGCCATCCTCACAGGGAGGTGTGTGTGTGTGCTTTGGAAGTCTGCACTACAACTCCCACCAGGCCCCCTTGTCCTACAGATGCGCAAGATGGAGTCCTGAACCCCCCATGTGGCAGCCATTGCATTGCTCACCTTAACCTAACAGGTAGGTAGCCATCCTCACAGGGAGGTGTGTGTGTGTGCTTTGGAAGTCTGCACTACAACCCCCACCAGGCCCCCTTGTCCTACAGATGCGCAAGATGGAGCCCTGAACCCCCCAATGTGGCAGCCATTGTATTGCTCACCTTAACTTAACAGGTAGGTAGCCATCCTCACAGGGAGGTGTGTGTGTGTGCTTTGGAAGTCTGCACTACAACTCCCACCAGGCCCCCTTGTCCTACAGATGCGCAAGATGGAGCCCTGAACCCCCCCATGTGGCAGCCATTGCATTGCTCACCTTAACCTAACAGGTAGGTAGCCATCTTCACAGGGAGGTGTGTGTGGTTTGGAAGTCTACACTACAACTCCCACCAGGCCCCCTTGTCCTACAGATGCGCAAGATGGAGTCCTGAACCCCCCCACAATGTGGCAGCCATTGCATTGCTCACCTTAACCTAACAGGTAGGTAGCCATCCTCACAGGGAGGTGTGTGTGTGTGCTTTGGAAGTCTGCATTACAACTCCCACCAGGCCCCCTTGTCCTACAGATGCGCAAGATGGAGACCTGAACCCCCCCCCCCCATGTGGCAGCCATTGCATTGCTCACCTTAACCCAACAGGTAGGTAGCCATCCTCACAGGGAGGTGTGTGTGGTTTGGAAGTCTGCACTACAACTCCCACCAGGCCCCCTTGTCCTACAGATGCGCAAGATGGAGCCCTGAACCCCCCCCATGTGGCAGCCATTGCATTGCTCACCTTAACCTAACAGGTAGGTAGGCATCCTCACAGGGAGGTGTGTGTGTGTGCTGTGGAAGTCTGCACTACAACTCCCACCAGGCCCCCTTGTCCTACAGATGCGCAAGATGGAGCCCTGAACCCCCCCATGTGGCAGCCATTGCATTGCTCACCTTAACCTAACAGGTAGGTAGCCATCCTCCCAGGGAGGTGTGTGTGTGTGCTTTGGAAGTCTGCACTACAACTCCCACCAGGCCCCCTTGTCCTACAGATGCGCAAGATGGAGCCCCGAACCCCCCATGTGGCAGCCATTGCATTGCTCACCTTAACCTAACAGGTAGGTAGCCATCCTCACAGGGAGGTGTGTGTGTGTGCTTTGGAAGTCTGCATTACAACTCCCACCAGGCCCCCTTGTCCTACAGATGCGCAAGATGGAGCCCTGAACCCCCCCCCATGTGGCAGCCATTGCATTGCTCACCTTTACCTAACAGGTAGGTAGCCATCCTCACAGGGAGGTGTGTGTGTGTGTGTGCTTTGGAAGTCTGCACTACAACTCCCACCAGGCCCCCTTGTCCTACAGATGCGCAAGATGGAGCACTCCCCACAACCATGTGGCACATTTTGAATGTGACTCCTCAAACTTACTGGTAGGTAACCATTTGAACTGGGAGTGGTGCTGTCACGATTCACTCCCTGTGCTCTCGTGCCCACCACCAGGGGGCCGAATTGTGGGGCTTTCCAGTATTCAAATATGCTTCCAGACCCTCCCCTTCATGTACATACTGACTTCCAGCCCTTTAGACACTATTTGGGAATTGACATCCATTCCCAATCCATGCCGGGTTTTGTGGAAGCCATCCTGCTCATGCCTGAAACTCCATTACCCAGAATTCCCTGCTCACTGCTTTGTCTCCACCCCTGCAGGCCAAGGATGGGTGGAGGAATTCAGTTCACCTGTGGCTGGCTGCTGCTAGCCTGCTCACACCTGCTGCATGTGATTATTGTGAGCTCTTTTAAGCCCCAGCTCCCTTCAGCCCAGGGTTGGTCATTGTAGCTGTTTACCGGTGAGACCGATCCTTGTTTCCAGTGCTCCCTGAGCTTTTGCTATTGTTTCCAGTGTTTCCTGAGCTTTAGTTCTGCCTTTTTCCTGACCTGCTGCTGTTTTCCTTGTTCCTGAATTAGCACTGCTTACAGTGCTACCTTGACCCCTGAGCCTTAGTATTCCTTGTTCCTGAACTGCAGCACTTTCCCTTCTCCTGAATTAGCACTGCCTGCAGTGCTACCTTGTTTCCTGAGTTCCTGAGCTATAGCTATTCCTTGTACCTGAATTAGCACTGCTTGCAGTGCTACCTTGTTTCCTGAGTTCCTGAGCTATAGCTATTTCTTGTACCTGAATTAGCACTGCTTGCAGTGCTACCTTGTTTCCTGAGTTCCTGAGCTATAGCTATTCCTTGTACCTGAATTAGCACTGCTTGCAGTGCTACCTTGTTTCCAGAGTTCCTGAGCTATGGTTATTAGTTCCTGTTCCTGGGCTTCAGCTATTTCTTGTACCTGAATTAGCACTGCCTGCAGTGCTACCTTGTTTCCAGAGTTCCTGAGCTATGGTTATTTGTTCCTGTTCCTGGGCTTCAGCTATTTCTTGTTCCTGATTTGCACTGCTTGCAGTGCTCTCTTGACTCCTTGTTTCCTGAGCTGTAGCTATTTTCCTGTTTCCTGAACCAGCACTGCCTGCAGTGCTACCTTGATTCCTGAGCCTTAACATTTCCTTGTTCCTGACCTGCAGTGCTACTTTGACTCCTGAGCTTTTGCTCAATTCTTGCCCCAGCACTGCCTCCTATGCTACTTTGTTTTCTTGATTCCTGAACCTGCACTATTCTAGTATACCCTTGTAGCCTCCCTTTCTGTATATCCTTTTCCAGTCCCTGCCTTTCTTCCCATTTCCTTGGTTCCAGTTCTAGTTTGCTATCTTTCTATTTCTGCTGTCTTGCTTCTGTTGCCTTGTATGTTTGTTACCTGCTTTCTGCCAAGTGTGCCCTGTGATTTCCTTCCTTTCCTGTTAAGCACTCCTCCTTGCTAGCTCCTTGTCTATTGTGCTTGTGTTTAGTTCTACCCCTTTGCTGTTACTGCCTTGCGTGTTCCTGTTTGATCGCCAGGATCCGTGTGCACAGCTGAATACCTAGGTGGTGTTTCTTGTTCACTGTGGGTATTGTCTTTGAGTTACTGTTATAACATCACCAAAGGTATAAGCTCCACAGACCCTGCCTTTGCATACATATCCTATATGTGGGTATTTCCAGTCAGTATCTGTAACAGCAATTGTGGGTGAGGAACTTACTGAGCTTCAGTCTTACCGTGTGGAGCTCCTGAGTGCTTTACCCCACATTCCCTTTATTGTTAATGTTGTATTATATATATGTCTTGCACGTCCGTCTTGGGAGTAGTTAGTCTGAATGCTAAATTGCCTTGTGAGTCCCCTTCCTTTCTGAGTCTTAGCCATCTTGTACAGGCTTCCCCTTTGGATCCCTTTTTCTCCTCTGACTCCTTGTGTGATCCTGGGCAGCGCTGTACTACTCTTTCTGTGCACTGTACGTTTTCTACCCAGTCCCCAGTCCTTGCTCAAGTCCCTGACTGTGTTCCCGACATAGTCCCGGACAGTCCCTGACAGGTGTGTGGAATTGTTGACACTGCAGTACAACCCACAACAGGCCCACTTCTTCAACAGATCAGCATGATGGAGCCCTTGTCCCACTCATAGGCATGTTACGTTTGTTCCCCCGCACATCACACCATACCACTTTGTCCACAGTCAGCTACACAAATTATGCGAAACAGTCGTATTGTACTCAGCATGCAAAAGTCTCACTGCAAAAATTTCCCACATTGTGTCTACTGTGCCAGGCATCACACAATGCAACACTAACACCTATCATGCTTCCCTGCAGCAGTGTCTGGCAGGTTGGTTGTCAAAGTGCTAATCACCCATGTCATACCACAGTGTTGCAATGGAAACAGTGGAAGTGCAGATTACCAAAAAACTCAACTGGACCTGGGACTCACACTGCTAAACTATGCACATCCCAACTGTCTTGCAACAGACCCAGCTGCCACAGTGCCGCACTGAATTGCATAACAAGAGTACCTTGTCTGACTAAAATGCACAAATGTGCCTGCTTGGGACCAGCAATGTGTGTATGCATTGACAATGGTCACATCTCACACTGTCTGTCTGAACATTGCTGGTATAGTCTGGCCCCAAAAGCACACATTGTCTGCACATGGATGACTGTATCTTACAAACACACCACTGTTGATGACAACATGTAAGTGTATGGATGCCCTGGAACAACTGCATCACCAGTACTTTGATCATGTTCTCAGGTCCACAAATCCCATGACACCATGATAGTGTGGAAATGTTTGCTGGGTGAGATGTACAACCTGCTGTATGTCACCACAATGATAGGAGCCTATACCCCATGCCCTATTTTGCCTGCAAATGTTGGGGGAGTGAACCCCACACCCAGATATTTGAGACAACAGTGATGGTGGGGCCACACCCCATGCCCTAGTGTGATGTGAAAAGGGTGGGTACCGAAACCCACACACACCTTCTGCTCATCACAGGCACGTTCCTCCCAAGAATGACTCTTAAGTCACATAGCCATGTCATTGCTCACCTTCACCTCAACCGGTAGGTAGCCATCTTCACACGGAGACGGTGTTGTGGTGTTGGCAAATCGTCCCACAAATCCCACTATGCATGCTTTGCCACCCCTGAGTAGGATGGGCCACTCCACCCCCAATCAGAATCATGTGGCAGGCATTGTATGCTACCCACTCAACTAACAGGTAGATAACCGCATCTCACAGGTCGGGGTGTGTGGGGGTGGGAAGCTTGCACAACAACTCACACAAGCCCACATGAGCTCCAGCCCCCAAGACTGATAACACCCTCGCACTAAGTTGCATGTGTCAGTCATTGCAATGTCCACTTCCAAATCACTGGTAGGTAGACATATCATGCTGACTTGTCCCACACTGGACCAAGATGGAAGCCTTCCTCACACACACACACAGAGGTCTTACAAATACAAGCACAAAACAGCAAACAGAACATATCACCAGCCACTACATGCAGCCAGATATGCCTCAGGACAAGCATGGTGGCATAGGACACCAGGCCTCACATTGCACAACTGCACACCCAGATAGCATTGGCCACTATAGTGTGCACACACCTAAGCAAATGAAACCATGACAGCAACCAAAGTATGACATTCAGATCCACATGTAGATGAAACTCAGTGCACAACCCTGCACACCACTGCATGCCATCTGAAAATGGCAGGGGTCCAGACCAGCAAGGACCAAATGAAAGTAAAGAAAGCATGGCTGGAAGTGCAAAGACAGATATGTACACTACATGCCAAAGGTATGGATGCTACTACAATGTTCCCCCAATGTGCAGAGAAAACGGCTGCAAGGGCACAACAAGTGACATACATGCGTAACAGGATCACATATGATTAAACACTCACTAGATGCCAACATGAACCTGTCAATGTAAAAAATGTAAATTGTGCATGTCATGTCTTGCCAACTCCCAATATGGATGAGTAATGCATGTACCTCAACAGCTTGTAAAGCATCACTGGATGTCGGTAACTGCAAATTAGATCAGTGAACAACTGCTGGATGTACAAACAGTTGATGTAACAGTGCGAACAGAAGCTTTGCTGGTTGCAACACAATGACCATTTCTCATCTGACCCACAGGTGACCAAGAACTCACTGCAGAGGACGACACCACCAACCTGCAGAGCCAGTCCCCCACCCCGGAACAGAGACTACTGGATGAAGACTCCCTGGATTCCTTGGATGAGGAGCCCCAAGCCAGCACATCTGTTGTGGCAGGCCGCAACCAGGCCCAGGCACCCATTGTCCCCACAACCACATCTGCTGCAACCCATGACCTTCCCCAGACAGCTGTTGTCACGGCCTGTGTGGCAACCACTACCACCACCACCACCACAGCTGCCCGCAACACCCTCCCTGCCCCAGGTGATGAGCACCCCACGACATCCCCAGAGGAGGCCAGGGAGAGGATGCAGCAGAGCAATGTGGGGAGCCAACAGGCCCGTGGCAGCAGTGTAGGTGGGAGGGGCAGGGTCATGCAGAGGGGAACTGAGCCTGGGACGGAAGCCCTGTCCCACATCAACAGAGTCCTTGGGGCATACGAACAGGCCCAGGGATGAATGGGCCGGTCTGAGGAAGATTCTCGGGAGCTCCTCCTGCTGATGAGGTCCATGGACACCCGCATGGGACAAATTGTGGACCTCTTGGGGCAGCTAGTGGTGGTTCTGAGGGACAGGCCAGCATAACATTCAACACCTCCGCCTCCCCTTGATGGGCAGCAGGATGACAGTACATCATCCTCCCCTGCGTCCACAGAGGGGGGTGAGTCCTCAGACACCACTGCCCCTGCAGCACAGGCCCCTCCAGTCAAGTGCAAAAGGGGCCGTCCAAGGAAAGGCCAGGAGGCATCACGTGCCAAACCACCTGCCAAAGGCAAGTCCCGGAGCCAGCCATGATGGCAGACCACTGCAACACTGCATTTACCTTTTGGACTATCCTTCCCCACACTGCCATGTGAATGGCATCTGTCTGTTGGACTTGGTCTCCACATCACTGTGGTGACTACTCAATTATCTCATCTACCATGACCGTCAACTCATTTCTTCAAATTCCCCCCATGTACATTTTCTCGACCCTCACATGTCACAATTGTAAATAAATACACCTTACACACATGTTGTTGTGCCTCCTCCGTCTTTAATACAGGATGTGCAACCTTCACCGTGATGTAAATGTCCCAGGGAAATGGAATGTAGGTAGGCAAGGAGAGGCTGAAGGGACCTAGGAAAAACATTAGAACAAGAGTCACTTTTTTTGGTGTGGCATCACACACATCACACAACACTTGTCAGCAAGGTACTCCAATCTTCACACATTACACAGAGCAACAGTCGCCATGGAGACATCCTGTATCTGTGTCAAACTACCCTATCCCACAAACATTGCCAACCAGCAAGGAGTGAACACAAGGCTGCAGTCACCAAGCTCACATACACCCTCACAGCAACTGCAACACCATCAGACCATGTGTCCCTCCTACATCGTCACTCACCTTCAAGTGAAGTAGCGGTTGATGAGCTGTTGACGCATGTCGACACCTTCCTCCTCTCCACTGTCCTGGTCACTGGACCCGGGTTGGTTTGCAGGCGGGGGCCTTGGCTGCTCATCATCATCCTGGATCAGGGGTATTGCCTTGCGAATGGCCAGGTTGTGGAGAATTCAGCATGCCACGACTATCTGACACACCTTCCTTGGCGAGTACATCAGGGCATCTCCGGGACGGTCCAGGCAGCGAAATCGTGACTTTAGGAGACCAAATGTACGCTCTATTACATGACGTGTCCTCCCATGGGCATCATTATATCGCACATCAGCTGCTGTCACAGGATTCCGCAGTGGGCTCAGCAACCACGGACGGTTAGGATATGCAGAGTCACCTGGGTGTGAGAAACACAGATTAACCTTGCTGTTCCACAATGCCACAGGACAGCATGTCACACACACACCACGCTACTCCACTATGCATACTCACCCACAAGCCATGCACGCTCAGGGAGCAGATTGGCCATCAGCTGCGGGACGATGCTGCTGCGCATGATGTGCGAATCATGGGCTGACCCGGGATACCTGGCACACACGTGGGAGATGATCATGTCCGCCCGGCACACCACTTGAACATTTACTGAGTGGTAATGCTTCCGATTTCTGTACACTTGCTCACGTGCCTGTGGTGGCACAAGCCCAACATGTGTGCAATCAATGGCACCAACAACATGGGGGATGTGTCCAAGGGCATAAAAATCTCCCTTCACAGCCACCAATTCTGGCCCCCTGGGGAATTGAATGTATCTGTCCTTGTAGTTCATCATAGCTGACAGTACATCCCTCAACACAATGCTGAACATCGGTTGTGACATCCCACCTGCGCTTGCTACCGTGTGCTGGAATGAGCCTGTCGCAAAGAAATGCAGGCACGCCATCACCTTTGAAGTCGCAGTGAAAGCTGTTGGATATGTGCGACGTGGCTGCAGGTGGGGCTTCAACATGGCACATAGGTTTTGTAGGGAAACTCTATCCAGCCTGAATTTGCGGATGATCTCTTCATTCTCCATGTCAGCCAGCACTGTGAATGGACGATGGATATTGGGCCTCCTCCTAGGTCAGATGAAAGTGCACATATGTCAATGAAACACACCATGAGATGTACAGGACATTTCACATTTCTACAGATACATTGCCAAATGTTACAGCCTGCACCATCAACCAACAGAGCACTGCACAAGTCGGTACACATCAGGCACACTACTCGTACACTTGTCCCCTTACCTGCAGCAATGATCTGTGCACACCTCCTGCTCATTGGCATGCACAGTGGGATATGGCACCACATGTGTGCGCACACCTGTGGGTATTACCCCCAGCATATGTGTCAAACTACAATACTACCCTAGCACACCGTGCTGCTGTCCATGATACACCTCCCAACACAGGTTGCACATGGCACACATCAAGTACACACTGACCACAGCCTGAGCGTGGTGAACACGTTTGTGCATGTGCAGTAGACAATGTGACAGTCAATGATGCCCCTAGTTCACACAATGAGACAGCATTGTGCGTTACATTGCACCTACACACATTGACCATTAGCTACATATGCTATGCAACACAAAAACTGTACAGTCTACATGCCCTTACACATCACATGTGACATGTGCGTTTGTATGTGTCAATGCAATTTATCACATACACATATATGGAATGTGTAGGTGACATGGAGTTAAATGTCCCATTCGTTATGTTGGCCTCATGAGGGTCCTTCAATGTTGGAGACACTGGGCACTGTTCATGTTGGGCTATGGATAGAGATGGATGACTCCATATGTGCAGCAAACCTGCTCCGCAAGTCCACGGATGGTCACTACAGGCACTGTATGGCACCCATCTGGCGGTGCCTACCGCCTGGCCCCTGCAGACTGTCCCCGCCAATACCCCAGACACGATCGCGGTAGTCTCAGCCATATCTACATGTGTATATGGCAGTTGGCATGCACCGCTAGCCAGCTCACGGTCACTACAGGCACTGTATGGCACCCATCTGGCGGTGCCTACCGCCTGGACCCTGCAGACTGTCACCGCCATGGACCATGCCCTGGCAGCCAATGGGAAGCCCCCTCGCGGTAGCCTGATGCAATTTTGAAGATAGCGGTAGGCGTGTTCCGCAACCGCGTAGCCGGTCATTGGAAGCATTCAAAAGATGCACCACCGCGGTAGCACGCGCCTGGCCCATGCGGTGTGTCACCGCCATGGTCCATGCCCTTGCAGCCAATGGGACGCACAGTAGCGGTTGCTTCATATGGATTTGAAAATCGCGGTAGGCGTGCACCGCCACCGCGGAGGCGGACATTGGATGATTTTAAACATGGCAGACCTGGTACACCAATTGCAGCGGCGTGGGACCACTGACACAGCCCCAGGGGCCTATATATGTGTTGGAGGGTGCCCCACATTTCCAATGCTACCAGGGACTGCTGCCTGCCACCCTCCACCTGCTGCTGCTGCTGTCTCCAGGGACTGCCGCCTGCCACCCTCCACCTGCTGCTGCTGCTGTCTCCAGGGACTGCTGCCTGCCACCCTCCACCTGCTGCTGTCTCCAGGGAATGCTGCCTGCCACCCTCCACCTGCTGCTGCTGCTGTCTCCAGGGACTGCCGCCTGCCACCCTCCACCTGCTGCTGTCTCCAGGGGCTGCTGCCTGCCACCCTCCACCTGCTGCTGTCTCCAGGGACTGCTGCCTGCCACCCTCCACCTGCTGCTGCTGCTGTCTCCAGGGACTGCTGCCTGCCACCCCTGAACTCCACCTGCTGCCACCTGTCCACAGTGATGTCGAGGACACAGAAGATCCGGGCCAGTCCCTTCACCAGCGAGGAGCTGGAGGTCCTGGTGGACGGGGTGCTTGCACAGTACCCAAGGCTCTATGGTGCCCCTAATGTCGTGGTAAGTCTCCAACAGTGTGAGTGAGAGTGCAGGGGGGGCACATGTGAGGTGGAGGTGCTGCAGTATGTGTCAGTGAGTGTGGGGCTCTGGCATGCACTGCCTAGCATGTTTTCTCCAGGGGGAAGGGCTGTGTAGCCTCTTCCACACGTTTCCCTGCATGCCCATCCAGATTTGAGGGACATGTATTGTCCTGTCAGCCATACAGTGAATCAGCAAATTGGTAATGCAGGAGTCAGGCCAGTGATTGATTGTGTGAATGGCTGTGTGGGTCCCAAATGTCTCTCTCAGTGTCAGCCCACCTGGCCTGCACAGTCGCCGCCCAATTCCCACAAGTACACATCACTGCATGTACAGTGTGTTCCATGTGTCTTTTGTTCACACATCTTCATCAAAGAGCCATCTCAGCCCTGTAGATTGCACACGACAAGCCTTGTGACAAGGGTGTGTGTATGAGAGTTGATGTCACTGTATGTGAGCTCCATGACACAGTGAGCCATTCACAGGGCTAGGACATTGGGGGCTGCGCAGTGTTGGACACAGTGAGTCCACCAACAACCATGTGTTGCTATCTAATCTATGTGTTGCTCTAGCTAACAGCGGACAGTAGATGTGGGCACACTACACATTGCTTGATGTGCTGTATGTGCATCCTGCATGTGAATGGGATGTAGAGGTACTGTGTCCACCCTCCCACCTTCATGGATTCACGTGTGGTTCTCCAATGCCGTTGTACCATGTGCCATGCATTCTTGGCTCTGTTACACATATCTGTTGATTTGGGATGAGTGAGTATCGTGCCACTGTTTTGAGAGATTTTGGTAGTATACACTGTGTCACTGATGTATTACCCCTCTTGTCTCCCATGGCTGCAGCTGAAAGTCCACCAGCGTAAAGCCGTGTGGAGGGCCATTGCCTCCAAGGTGCGTGATCTGGGTGTGTCAAACCGACGGCGCAGCCACTGTCATAAAAGGTGGGACGACATCTGCCGGCTGAGCAAGACCGTGGCCAAGATGACACTGGGGCTGCTCCCTCGGAGCGGCAGGTTGGCCCGACGCACCATGACACCACTAATGGCCCGCATCTTGGCCGTAACACAGCCTGAGTTGGCTGCACAATTGAAGGAGCATCAGCAGCAAGCTAGGGGTGAGTATTTGTTGACGGGTGGCTTTGGCAGGGAGTGGCTGCATGTGTCCACAGATTGGACAAACTCTGAGCTATGTGATGTTGGTAGTGTGATGCAGTGGATTGTAAGTGGAGTCTGTGGTGGGTGCATCTGAAATGCATTTGTCCCACCTGAACTCACTGATGTGATCTGCGCAATGTGCATTGACATTGCAATCAAAGCTGTCGCATTCAGGTACGTTGTGCAGTGGGGTACTGTGTGAATTCATATTGCTGGTGACGGCAGTGTGCCTAATCTGTGTGTTTCAATCAATCCGTGCAATGCCTGACAGCAGATTTCAGCTGCTACAACTTCTGAGGACAATGTGCTACAGTACTTGTGCCCGTGCAAGCAACATGGTGGCTGGCATGCGCTAATGGCCATTGTGGGCTATTATGTTGTGGTCTGTGTGTGGGTGCTCCCCTACTGCTCCATCCATGTACGTAAGTGACACCATGTTGTGGTGTTCATCCTTGCCATCCTCAGCACCCTGTGTGGTCCGAGAGACTTTTGTGCCTGTGTCTGAAGTGGGCCACAGGCAGGATGGTGTGCTGTGTGAGTCACCGGGATCACGTATGGCTGGATTTGTTCTTTACATGCACTGTTGGGTTGATAATTGAGGTGGCAATGTATATTTAGTCAGGGTGATGTGCTACGTGGATAACACATCTTCTTGAATGGTGATTTACTTGCACGTTACTTCAGTTGGTGCCACTCCACTAACACTACATCTCTCTCCCATGTAGCATCTCCCGTGCGCGCTGAGGGACAGGGGACGGACACCAGTGGTGAGGCATCCAGTGCAACAGCCGCACCGGAGCAGAGTGACACAGATGTGACCAGCGCCGAGGAGAGAGACAGGAGTCTGCTAGAGGAATCACAACCCGAGACGCAAAGCTCTACGTCATTTGACGCCAGCAGTGACGCATCCATGTTGGGGGCCACAGGGAACGGGGACTCTGCCTCCTCTTCCGCCACACAGCGTCCAGTGCCCAGCCTCCCATCTACTTCCACTGGTGCTGCCCGTGTTCGCACAAGTCGAAAGGGAAGAGTGTCCTTCACCCCAGGCACTGCTGCCCCGGCCCATGTCAGCCCTGCAGCCCTCAGTGCTGAATCAGTAGAGCTATTGCGCCAGCTGTGTGTGGGGCAGACGGCTCTCCTCAATGCCTTCCTAGACCACAATAAAAAGTTGGGCCAGGTGATAGCTTTCATGGAGGGCATACATTCGGATGTGGGTGGGCTACACCGGACTGTGAATGAATGAATGAATGAATGAATGAATGAAATAACACTTCTAAAGCGCGTAGCTACCCGAAGGCATCCCAGCGCTGAATGATTCATAGAGGTGAAAGGGACACCTAGGGGAAAAGCCACGTCTTTAGGAGTTTGCGGAAGGCCAGATGATTAGGTTCCTTCCGCAGGGCCAGAGGGAGTGAGTTCCAGAGCCTGGCGGCATTATAAGAAAATAGCCGTCCGCCACTTCTGGCCTTTTTGATCCTGGGAACAACTGCTAAGGAAAGATCATCTGAACGCAGATGCCTATTAGCTCGATAGGGCTGGATCAAGGAAAGATTGATTGGAGGACCATTCCCTCCAAGCGACCTGTGAGCAATACACAGGGCCTTGAAGCGGATTCTCTCCTGAACAGGAAGCCAATGAAGGGACCGCAAAGCGGGCCTTGCCGACTGACGGGACGGGATCCCCATGAGCATTCTTGCAGCACAATTCTGCACAATCTGGAGCTTTACGGTTACTGAACTTGGCGCGCCTAAATATAGGGCGTTACCATAGTCCATCCGTGACAAGACAAGTGCCTGAACCATCAGTTTTCTGGCCCGGAAGGGAAGAAGAGGAAGCACTTTACGGAGCATCCTAAGGATGCCGTAGCACGAGGCTGCAACCTTCCTAGCCTGAACTTTGAAACTGAAGTCCTGATCCAACCAGACTCCCAGACTCTTTATTTCAGTCTTAGGGGCAGGGGGTGGGCCCATGCAGACTGGCCACATAGTACTAGCTTTAAAATTTATATGATCTCCAAGAACCATGAGCTCAGTCTTGTCACCATTCAGTTTCAGATGGGACAGGTTCATCCACTTGGCGATTTCCTCGAGGCAAGGGCGAAGGCCCTTGGACCCCTGGTCGGAATGATTCAGAGCCACAACCAGCTGAGTGTCATCAGCATAAGTAACTATGTGAACCCCAAAAGGAAGTACAATATCCGCCAACGGGGCCATATAGGCATTAAAAAGAGTGGGGCTCAAGGATGATCCCTGAGGAACTCCGCAACGAAGAGGCAGAATTTTTGAGACGGCCCCACCCTGAAAAACCTGGAAAGATCTTTCCTCCAAAAAGGACTGCAGCCACAGCAGGGCTGTACCGGTTACCCCCAGACCTCTGTGCAGTCATTGTCCTCAACAGTGACGGCAGCCCTGCAACAGGCACATTCTCAGGGAGCAGCTCCTGTCCCTTTGTCCACCCCCTGTCACTGTGCACCTCTGATGACAGTGACAATGCTGAAACAGACCCCAAAGTCCAGATACAGCACACGCAGCACACAGCAGCAGCAACAGCCCAAACGGTCCAGGCCGCAGACACCATCCCCACAGAAAACTAAGACCACCCCAGAGCACAGAGAGAAAAGCTCATCAGGCAACACCAAGGGCCAGAGGGGCAAGAAACAGGCCTCAGGGTCACAGGCCTCAGAGTCATCCCCCGCCAAGGACTCTCCTGTCCCAAGGGCCGCTCGCAAAGCAAAGAAGACAGTTTCCCTCCCCACTGAGGAGGTGTTACCTGCAAGGCTTACACTGGATGAGGGCCCTATGGCTGATCCACCCACAACCTCCACTCCCATCCCGAGCCCTGTGAAGCAGGCACAAGGGGGCACTGTAGGGGCTAAACATGGTAGACAGGGTTTGGAAGGGTGGAAGCAAGCCCCAGGGAAGCGCACAGCTGGATCCAGCATGTCCCCAGAGGGGGCACAGGGTCAGCACCAGGAGCAGGTTTGGTGGTGGTGTTACCTGTTGTGTCCACACCAGTTCACATTAGTCCCCAGACAGGGAAGCCTTTCAGGATCCCCAAGAAGTGGAAAGGCACCCTCCACAATCTCCTGCACACACTGGGTCTCACCACAGCATCAGTCCACCTCCCCGTGCCACCACCCCACCTGGTCCAAGCAGCCCTCCAGCTTCCCAAGCCAGAGATGTCTCTTCCACAGATGTTCCTCACACTCCCCGGGGCAGTCCTCCTACTGACCGCAACACACAGTCACCTCCAAGTCCGACAGACAGCCACATCTGAGTGGTAGTCACCCTCACACACCTGTCTGTCCACAGCGGTGTCTGTGATGCCCATTGTTATCCCCATGACTCTGTTGCTGAGAATGGCATGGTATAGTCGCACACATTCCCTGTGCAGCTTCTGATGTAACTACTCTGCACATTGTACTTGCCTTGCTGTTCACTGCTGTTTGCCCCCTGCCTGTGCAGCTTCTCATGGACTTCATCTGCACTTTGGACTGGCCACTGGCCTTGCTGTTCACTGCTGTTTGCCCCTTGCCTGTGCAGCTTCTCATGTACCTCACCTGCACTTTGGAGTGGCCACTGGCCTTGTTGTCGACTGATGTCCTAGACTTGCCTGTGCAGCTTCTCATGTACCTCACCTGCACTGTGATCTGGCCACTGGCCTTGCTGTTCACTGCTGTTTGCCCCTTGCCTGTGCAGCTTCTCATGGACTTCATCTGCACTTTGGACTGGCCACTGGCCTTGCTGTTCACTGCTGTTTGGCCCTTGCCTGTGCAGCTTCTCATGTACCTCACCTGCACTGTGTCCTGGCCACTGGCCTTGTTGCTCACTACTGTTTGCCCCCTGCCTGTGCAGCTTCTGATGTGACTACTCTGCACATTGTACTTGCCTTGCTGTTCACTGCTGTTTGCCCCCTGCCTGTGCAGCTTCTCATGGACTTCATCTGCACTTTGGACTGGCCACTGGCCTTGCTGTTCACTGCTGTTTGCCCCTTCCCTGTGCAGCTTCTCATGTACCTCACCTGCACTGTGTCCTGGCCACTGGCCTTGTTGCTCACTGCTGTTTGCCCCCTGCCTGTGCAGCTTCTCATGGACTTCATCTGCACTTTGGACTGGCCACTGGCCTTGCTGTTCACTGCTGTTTGCCCCTTGCCTGTGCAGCTTCTCATGTACCTCACCTGCATTGTGTCCTGGCCACTGGCCTTGTTGCTCACTACTGTTTGCCCCCTGCCTGTGCAGCTTCTGATGTGACTACTCTGCACATTGTACTTGCCTTGTTGCTCACTTCTGTTTGCCCCCTGCCTGTGCAGCTTCTGATGTGACTACTCTACACATTGTACTTGCCTTGTTGATCACTACTGTTTGCCCCCTGCCTGTGCAGCTTCTGATGTAACTACTCTGTACATTGTAGTGGCCACTGGGCCTGCAGTTGCCCACATTTGTTATCTATCTATGCACAAGTGTGAATAAAGACAGTTGGTCCTGTTGTCAGTTCTGTCAGTGTAATTTCTCAATGAAACTGTTTCTGTGTGTGCATGGTTTACTGTGTCACATGCTCAGTATGGCACTTCAACATTGGCAATGGGTTGTCTCACGTTTCCATGTTTTTGCAGGGGTGACAGGGACTTCAATTCTTCCTGACTCTTATACTTGTGGGTGCAGTGAAGGTGGTTTTTGAAAATGTTCTTGTTGTCATCATCCTTCTTTGTCCATGTTGTCTATGGTGTAGACATGTCATGTTTGGAGGCAATGCCAGCACAGGGTGGGAGTTTATGCACAGGCTTTCATGCAGGTTGGCACGGGTCATGGGGTCTGTGTGAGCTTACTTACTGTGTGCCCAGCAGTGTATGTGTACGGCCCTCTTGTGGTGGTCAGTAATCCTGGTCTCATGCCTTACTTCCAAAGTGTACACTTTGGTGGTGGAGAAGTGTGTGGTGTGAAGGGGGTGACTTTGTGGTGACTCTTGATGTGTGTACACCTGCATTGTCAACTACACCCATGTGTCACCCTGGAGTGGTGTGCGTGTATGTGTACTTGTTGTGCCCTGCAATTGTGATTTGGTGCACATGGGAGTGTTGTGTGCTGCTGATGTGAGAGGGGGGATGTCTGACGTATCCTACTTGTGCTTCTCAATCATGGAGTGTGTGAATGGGGCCTGTGTGTTGTGGTGCAGAGATGCTCTTGTCAGGTAATTGCATACCTATGTGTGTGTGTTCAGTATTTGACTTCATGGCCTTCCTCTCATCCCTGTGCCTTGACATGGGTGGCCTTGCTGTCTCCCTGAGTTGTTGAATTGAGGTGCTTGTGTTTTGGGTTGACTCACTGTGGCAGCCATGTGTGATTTGATGGGCTGTGGGTGTTCTCAGAGGTCAGTTGTCTTGCATGTGATGTACACATGCTTGATAGTTGTGTCCTTGTCCTTCCCTTTGTGGGCACATCACTTTGGCTTTCATGTATGTTGTCCTCCATTGCTGCTAGAATGTGGTCTGTGTATGTGGCTGTGAGGCAGGGTAGGGTGTGTCTGTGTAAGTTGGTAGGCTGTGTGTGCAGTGAATTGTTTGCTCATCAATATGTGTGTGTGTGTACATTTTGTGCTGGAGCTCAGTGTTCTGGGCATGTGTGTGGTGTTGTTGTGGTGTGTGTGTTGGCGGGGCCTAGCCTTCTGTGGTATGTGTTCCTGTGCAACAACTCCTGCTGTGGCTATCTCTGCAGTTGTTAGGGATGTGGGACAGGGTGTGTATTCACCTGTGTTGTTGTTGTGCAGGAGTGGCACATGGCAGGCACATGATATGTACCTTCAGGGAGAGGGCTAGTGTGTTGTGTTTTGAGTGGTGGTTTTGTGTTATTTGTACAGTGGCCATGGCTGGCGCTGGCACTGGCCTCTGCGTTGTGTGCATGTTTTCCTGCACATTAACCGCGGCGGTGACGACACCGGGACATTTGTTCATGATCGCGGTACATGGGTAGCCAGGATGTGGCGAGGTGTTTTTGTGACAGGTGGGACATGTGTGGATGCAGTGATGGCTGTGTGCCTGTCCCCACAGGGGTGTCTGGTGTGGACATGCACCGTTTTGACAGCCTTGACTTGTGTATTGTGTTGCATGCACAGTTGTGTGTGTACGTACCTGCGGCGGCGTCCGTGCCGGTGAATGACTTGCAGGTGGTGTATCATATACAGCACTGGAAAGGCGAGTAGAGCTGGATCCATCGGGTTGTGGTCCGGGTGTCTATATGCTTGCTCCTCTGTGGTGTCTCCGCCGTCTTTGGCTATACGGTTACTCCGCCGCGGTGTGCTGCCCTTTTTCCGGCATCGTGATTTGTTCGGCGGACGGGACGTCATTCCGCACGGTGGTTAGTGCTCATTGGCTCACTCCGCCGCGCTGGCGGGCGCACTTTGATGGCGGTCGGCGTCACACCGCAGCGGACGGGAAATGGCTCTGTCTAGACATGCTAATATTGCGGGCGTGAAGACCGCTGCCGGTGCGCGGTAAATGGCGTTTTCTCCCACCGCCAGCATCGCGGAGGTGTATCTGCCTGTCATCGTAATGGACCCCCTAAGTTCCAAAACCCTTCCACGAAACTCCATCTCGAAAAAATTAAAGTGGCACTTCCAAAATCCAAAAACCAATAAACAATGGTTGTAAAAAATCCGATCTTCTAATTTCTAAAAAACATGATCTTTTTTTTTAATCATATTAAAAATACATCTAACCGCGACAACGCCAAAATCTTTTTTTTTTAAAAACCCGTCGCAAAACAAAAAAAAGATACCTTTCAAATCACTTTTGTTTAATAAAGTTTTTAATGTATATATTTTTATTAACTTCATTAAACAAAACGTGTTACGAAAGAATGAGACCAGACGTGGGCCTACTACTGCAACCTGTTATGGAGTGAATTAGTTGGTTAACACACATTAAAAGTACCAAAAACACATTTACTACATCTATCTACCTCCCTCCTCTCTCCTTACAATAAACTTTACCACTAATGTATGTATTTTAATAATTGAAATTTGTCTTACCTTGACGGAGCTCTCCCTTGCTTCTGATCATAGCGCGACGATCCTCGTAATGACGAAAGTTACGTTTACGCGGCAACGTCATGTCTTTCTGTGAAAATGAAAAAAGGAGATTATCTCCCATTGACTTCAATGGAAAAGAGTGGGAAAATTTCGAAAAAAAGTTAAAAAAAATGTTAATGTATATAAAAATATATATGTTTATTTTTGTAAATTATTATAAATAATAAACTATTTTTTAAATATTTTTGTATATTTTATTTAGAGTACATAGTATTTATATAAATGTTAATTAAATTATTAAATTATTAATTTACATCTCTGGTCTTTCTTCATTTTAAATGTCATTAAATTATTATATTCTGTTAACATTATATTATAATTATTACTGTTTTTAAAAATTATTAATATTTATATTTTTAACTCTATAATATTTGAATACCTTTTTAACATTTTATTTTCTCTTTATTTTTTTTAAATCGGAATATTAATTTGTATCCCATGTATAAATAATTTCCTTAATTACTTATAATTTTCTCTAACATCTTTTTTTGAATTTTTTAGCTTTTAATTGATCAGTTAATAAACAATATTTCTTTTACAATGAATATAACTTTTTAAAATAAACCTAATTTTCTTCCCCTTTTACACTACTTTTTTCACAAACATTTAATGCTATTTTTTAATTTATATATACTCTATTATTAATTGTAATACCTGAGTATTAAAATACATTACCACAACCTTATTTTAAATTATTTAATTTAAATATAATATTATTCTCCCTTTTATTATCACTATTATCCCAAACATTTAATTATAATATTTTTTTTAAAAGACTCTAGTATTAATTTTAATACATGAGTATAAATTTAAATTACCACAACCTTTTTTAAAAATTAATATTTACATAATACACATCTCCATTATAAAATTAATATTTCACAAACCTTACATTTTCAGATCTTTTTAAAAATTACTCTAGTATTAATTTTAATACCTGAGTATTGAATTAAATTACAACTATGTATTAAATTATTTAATATTTATGTAATATAAACCACCCTTTTAATTTCCAAATATGTTTTAAATATATACTGTTGTATAAATTTTGATACCCGAGTATTAAAATAAACTACCACAACCTTTTTTAATATTATTTAGTATTTATATAATATAAATCTCCCCTTTAATAAATATAAACTATTATTAATTATAATACCTGAGTATTAATTAAAATAGACTACAACAACCTAACAAAATACTTACCATACTATACTTACCAATGCGTTGTAATGGCATGCGTTGTAAAAGTATGTGCGTTGTAATGGCATGCGATGTAATAGTGTCTGCGTTGTAATGGATGCGTTGTAAAGGCATTGCATTGTAATGCCTGCGTTGTAATGGATGTCTCCCGCCCAATTTTACTGCTGTGAGTTCCCATTAAAATACTTGAAAGAATTTAACACCATTTTGGACCCTACAGTTTTAGAATATCCTCTAATACAAAGTAGGCACTTGCAGCAGTATTTGATGAATTGCGTTGGATATTGGAACTGTCTGCAGTTTTCAACACCATTTCCCCTGAGGTGCATTTAAATCGGTTACAGAGTTGGAGTCAGAGCTCCGCCCCCAAATGTTCAAAATCTAGGTGGCTCAATTACTTCATCTGATTAGATCCTTTGTCTACATCTTTATGATGTACGCTGATGACACCCAGCTCATTATTCGCCTTGATGCGCTGACCGAATCAAGGCATCAAGTCAGGCTAGTTTGTTAGAATTGGCCAAATGGATGCACTGCAATGCCCTCAAGTTTAGCAATCACAAATGGAAATGTTGGTTTGGGACAATGTAACTATCTGGTCAGGCTAGAGGCCTTTTGACGTTGGGATCCATTTCATTCCCAGCACCACTGTTAAAAATCTCGGCTTTTACATAGATGAAGGGGCCGATTCCGATTCGGGCCGGAAAACGTACCGACCGACTCGGTACGGGAATTTATTCCGACCGACTCGGACCGGCGCCGCACGACCCGGGTAGTACGATGAAATGAATGTGAAATCCGACCGACTCGGACGGAATACAAAACGACCGACCGAGCCGGACGGAAAAAAGCCATCCGGCCGGGAAATCACGCGAAACGAACCGACCGACACGCACTCGGATTGAACCCGAACGAAACGTACCCGCGAACTCCGACCCGCGTAGTACGATGCTGTGCGTGCAAAACATGACCGACTCGCACGGAGCACAAGCCGTACGACCGACACGCATACAAAACCCAGCCGAAGCAACCCAATACTCCGCGACCGACTCGTACGCCGCATATGAAACCTAGCTGACACACAGCGGGAACGAGTCGGACAAGATCGCACCAGACAACTGCAGCGTCCTACTCGGACACAAGAATGACTCGTACATGCACCAAAAACACCAAGGAAAAATTAGAAAAAAAGGGCCAAACAAACAACCACTAAACCAATAAATACAGGGAGGGAAAAAAATGGAACAAGGACACACCTCCAACTCCACCTATATAAAGGCCACAAATCCCTACCATGATCCTTTGCAAATTCCACTGACCTGCCAGACAGAACACCATCACACAGCAACCACAGACACACTCACAGCTCATACATCACACAAGCCACACACCATTACCACACCTACAAATAGCACCCTCACACACACCCAGCTAATCCTACACTCACACCCCCCCACCTAAACCTACACTCACACCCCCCCACCTGCACACACACACACACATCAATCACCACCACCACCCATCACCATGCCCCCAAAGAAGAACCATAAGTTCCTAGATTGTGAATTGGAAGTCCTGGTAGACGAGATACTCAGGGTAGAGCCACAGTTGTTTGGTACATTGGTACAACAGACCCCCATGTCGCAGAAAACCAAGATGTGGGCGAGGATTGTCGACAGGGTGAACGCACAATCACCATGTTTGCGCACAAAGGAAGACATCCAGAACAGGTGGTATGATGTGCGCAGGAGGGTCCGGGACCTACTAAAAAAGGACTACCTCCTCAGCCAGCACACCAGCAGTGGCCCTCCTGCAAAACCAGTATACCTCAGGCCCTGGAAGGAGAAGGTGCAGGCCATCCTACCACCAGTGAGCGTATACGGACTAACAGACATCCCAGAGCCTGGTGAGTACACAACTAATATATACAATATGGTGTGACAACACACACACATCACAGTCAAGGGGTAGGCAAACCATGCACACTTAGCAAATACACAGCAACCAAAAGATATTCATCCCAAGATGTGAATGCTAGTCAGACAAACACAATACCTGCCATCTCATAGTGATATGTAACTGTGTCATGACATCTACAAACCTAACAACAAATACAGCAAGGCAGTGGCACAAATAGAACCAACAAACACTCACAGATATTTACCCACCACTAGAACACCACCTCACAGGGAAGCTCACTCAAAGGAAGGAATTCTGTGTATGCTGGTCAAGTCAGTGTAGCCAATAGCATGATGGGAGTGGTAGTCACAGATATTGGTCATACCCACAATTGGCCCACCAACACCACTCTGAACCATGCTCACATCACAGGGAGTGGAAAACAACTGACAAGATGGCTGACACTGGCTACTGCCGTGGGGAACACAAGGCCCTGCTGGGAACTGGGCACCAACAAACGACAGGACCACACTGTCAGCCATCTTCCCATTGCTGTCACACTCACACACAGTGAAGTCCACTCAAAAGGAAGGAAGGATGGGCATGCTGGGAAGGGGGGTGGAGGCAATAGCATGATGGGAGTGGTAGTCACAGATCAACATCTCACACCCACATGGCCCAAGTTAGCACTGAAGCATGCACACCTCACAGGGAGTCAAAAGCCACTTCAAAGATGTCTGACACTGGCCACAGCTGTGGGGAGCACAAGGCCCTGCTGGGAACTGGGCACCAACAAACAACAGGACCAGACTGTCAGCCATCTTCCCATTGCTGTCACACTCACACACAGTGAAGTCCACTCAAAAGGAAGGAAGGATGGGCATGCTGGGAAGGGGGGTGGAGGCAATAGCATGATGGGAGTTGTAGGCACAGATATTGGTCACCCTCACAATTGGCCCATCAACACCACTCTGAACCATGCTCACATCACAGGGAGTGGCAAAGGACTCCCAAGATGGCTGACACTGGGTACTGCTGGGGGGAGCACAAGGCCCTGCTGGGAACTGTGCAACAACCAACAGCACGACACCACTGCCTGACATCCTGAAAGACAACTTGCACTCCCTGCAATGGAAGCACGTTCCATGGTGGGATATCTGGCTGGGTGGGAAGGAGGACTCACAGCACTGACCATAGTTACAAGCACCTCCCCTCACACACCCCCTCAACACTAACTCCACATAACCCACCTGGGAGAATGCAATGCCTCACAGCCTAACTGAAGATCCCACAAAGAACCACCACCCTGGGTTATGCTGTGTGAAGCACAGGGACACTCTTGGGACTTGTAGCCAAACAACTGCCAGGACAACACTCCCAGCCATCCTGTCAGCACAGGCACCCCACCCCACAGGGAAGCAGAGTCAAAAGGAAGGAAGGATGGGCATGCTGGGAAGGGGGGTGGAGGCAATAGCATGATGGGAGTTGTAGGCACAGATATTGCTCACCCTCACAATTGGCCCATCAACACCACTCTGAACCATGCTCACATCACAGGGAGTGGCAAAGGACTCACAAGATGGCTGACACTGGGTACTGCTGGGGGGAGCACAAGGCCCTCCTGGGAACTGTGCAACAACCAACAGCACGACACCACTGCCTGACATCCTGAAAGACAACTTGCACTCCCTGCAATGGAAGCACGTTCCATGGTGGGATATCTGGCTGGGTGGGAAGGAGGACTCACAGCACTGACCATAGTTACAAGCACCTCCCCTCACACACCCCCTCAACACTAACTCCACATAACCCACCTGGGAGAATGCAATGCCTCACAGCCTAACTGAAGATCCCACAAAGAACCACCACCCTGGGTTGTGCTGTGTGAAGCACAGGGACACTCTTGGGACTTGTAGCCAAACAACTGCCAGGACAACACTCCCAGCCATCCTGTCAGCACAGGCACCCCACCCCACAGGGAAGCAGAGTCAAAAGGAAGGAAGGATGGGCATGCTGGGAAGGGGGTGGAGGCAATAGCATGATGGGAGTTGTAGGCACAGATATTGCTCACCCTCACAATTGGCCCATCAACACCACTCTGAACCATGCTCACATCACAGGGAGTGGCAAAGGACTCACAAGATGGCTGACACTGGGTACTGCTGGGGGAGCACAAGGCCCTGCTGGGAACTGTGCAACAACCAACAGCACAACACCACTGCCTGACATCCTGAAAGACAACTTGCACTCCCTGCAATGGAAGCACGTTCCATGGTGGGATAACTGGGCTGGGGGAGAAGGAGGCCTGGATGGTAACCAAATACCACCAATGCTGGTCATGCACACACCTCAGCATTCACATTGACATGCCACAGGTTGGCAGGACAATGTGCTACACCAATATCACTCTCTGACTGTCACTATTTAGGAGAATGAAATGTCCTGGCCCACATCCAGAGGTACAGTCACAACTGTCAGGTGTTTGAACAATTGATGCCAGTAGACACATAACATACAATCTGTGTCTCTCCCCAAAACAGGTGATGATGGGGACACAGCAGCAGACCAGGAGGAGTCCCTGTCCCAGGCTCCGGGGAACAATGAGCTCACTGGTGTGGATCAGCCTCTGCACTCCTCGGATGGCGAAGAACAAGCTGGACCCTCCGGTGTGAGTCATCATGCAGCACCAGCAGGACCAACATCTGCACCCCCTGCACCCACCCCTCCAACAACTGCCAACACACAGGCCACCCCTGCCAACACGGACACACCAAGGACCACAGATGACAACAGCGCAGGGACCCAGGCCCAAACTGGAGCTGGTGACAACGAGCCCAGGAACAACACCCAAGTGGGCCCACGGTCACCTGTGCGTGCCACTGCAGGTCCTGCACGTGTCGCCAGGGGTGGTGGGAGGGGTGGTAGACATAGGTCACTTCTTGCAGAGGGGTTTGGACTGCATGATGACCCACAACTGGCACGCATCGCGGATGCGTACCAGACTAGCACCGGAGAGGTCAGCCAGGTAGTGGGGATCCTCAAGGACATACAACAGCAGCAGGCTACCCATCATGCCCGCTTGGACTCCCACATGTCCCGTGTTGAGACACACATGTCACGTGTCGAGACACACATGTGTGGCATGGAGTCCAAGTGGGACACATTGGAACAACTGACAGCGGTGCATAGGGACATACTGACATGCCTCCGCCAGATCAGCACCAACATGGCCTCACCTCCCTGTGTGCCCACAACATCTGCTGCTGAAACAACTGCAAATGCCACAGGGAGGGAGGAGGACTCTGGCAGAGAGTCCCTTGCACCGCCGCAGCCTGCACCTGAGGGTCCCCCCCCAAGAAGAGGGGCCGTCCGAGGAGGCCAAACTGAGAGGCCGATGGCCATCTACATACCCCAGGAAGCCAACACCTGTTCTGGAACTTTTCCTCTGTGTGCAAACTGCACGCCCTGTCGAAGCCAACCCAACTCTCCCACATGACATGGGGAGCTCTAGTTGACCAAATGTATCAGATGACTGTGGACTTTACTCTGGACATTTCAGCTACCAAGACTTCCAATTCACATGGGAACTTTGGATTCTAATTTCTATGTACAGCACCCACCATCCTGTGCACCATCCTCACACCTGTATGTAAATAAACTCACCAATACACCATATCTGCCTCTGTTGTGATTCCAACTTGGTTTTTGTCATGTAGATGGTGATCTGCTAAATTACACTGTGCATGGTAACTGCTACAGCAAGTCCAACACTGTCATGTCAGTCATGGCGACGTGACACATATGAGGGAGACACACCACTAGGGCCACAAAACACATACACACCAGGGCCATCAGACTCATCACCTATACTGATGTTGCAATGAAATACAGTGGAATGTACAGACACACCACCTATTCACAGTCACTGTCAACTAGACTACAGGTGCAGTAAGCAAATGTCAGTCAGATGTGTGACTACAGACAACGCACATCCCAAAGTGAAGCACAGGTTTATTACACATTTCCAACATGTTGTTTCCACTACAAATGCAAGCTAATCCAACCTGGCTGTGGCCACAAAGTCAAAAAGTGCAGAAGATAGAAAGTCCAGGGGTGTGTGGCACATCACCTGTAGGGAAACGACTGCTTCCACCTTGGAAGTTGAATCATGGATTCGGGGGATCCAAGTTGATCAGACAACTCCAGCAGCACCCTGTGAAGGACAGACATGACACACAGTCAAAACCACTGAAGAACAGCAAAGAACGGCAATACTCATGTCTAATACATGTCACGAGATAACTACACAAAACCAAGTTAGCATGTCAACACTGTTGGGCAGTACAGACCACCTGCAAGGACACATCGCTGCACGCATGCAGTCAAGTAGCACATGGCCACACTCAAACAACACCAGAGCACCACACACACATATCATGCAAACTCAAATCATTGACATTACAACCCTCTGGAGACTCACATTCAGCTGAAGAAGTTGGTGATGAGCTGTGTGCGGACATCACCATCATCATCTTCACTGGCATCGTGACCCAGGCCAGGATCTTTCACAGGTGGGGAACGTTGGTCATCGTCATCCAGGATGAGAGGCAACTCCTTCCGCACTGCCAGGTTGTGTAGCATGCAGCAGACGATGACAATCTTGCACACCTTTGCTGGGGCATATGGGAGGGCCCCTCCTGTCTTGTCCAGGCAGCGGAAGCGGCTCTTCAGGAGACCAAAGGTCCGCTCGATCACCCTCCTCGTCCGACCATGTGCCTCATTGTAGCGCATCTGGGCTGGTGTCACAGGGTTCCTGAGGGGTGTCAGCAACCACGGCATGTTGGGGTATCCCGAGTCACCTACAGACAGACAATTGCACATTAGCCGATTTGAAAATGTGTGCGGAAAACAACATAGCAGAACACACACAATGGTACAAAGTCAGTACACACCAACAAGCCAGGCACGCTGGTTCGGCATCTGTGACATCATCCTCGGGATGCGACTACTCCTCATCACGTAGGCATCGTGTGCCGAACCGGGGAAACAGGCACACACATGTGTGATGGTCATATCTGCAAGACATACCACCAGAGCATTGATCGAATGGTAATGTTTACGGTTCCGGTATGCCTGCTCATGTGCCTGTGGTGGTATCAAAGCCACATGTGTCCAATCAATGGAGCCAATTACATGTGGCATCCTCCCCAGGGCATAGAAGTCACTCTTGACGTCAGTGAGTCGTTGACGTGTTGGGAAATAGATGTACTGGTTCAGGTATCTCAACATTGCCCCCAATACATCGCGTAGCACACAGCTGAACAGAGTCTGTGACATCCCACCAGTAGTTGCCACAGTGTGTTGAAAGGTACCGGTGGCAAAGAAGTGTAGGGCTGCCATCACCTTCACCTTGGGGGTCAGCGATGTAGGATACGGCCGGCCAGGCTGCAAATGTGGGTCCAACCGCACTGCCAAATCCTCAATCAGCTGCCTGGTGAAGCGGTACCGTCGGATGCTGTCACGTTCCACCATCGTTGCCAGGTCTGGGAATGGTCGATGGACAGCAGGAGCCCTGCAGTGCATAGGTGAAGAAAGCAAGATTGTCAGTCACCCCACCTATGTGCCGTTCACCATACTCTATTTCACATGATACATCATTAACAAACACAAGTACTTGATGTGTGTGTCGTTCTGTTTGGACATATATGGCACCTACATGGACATCATCTAACATCTCTGTTCAACAAGTGTTGACAACAGGTTCCAGGGTGTGCTATGGGAAACCATTAGGCTGTGTCACAGTACCCATTTATTGCTCTCACGTTCCACACACATACCACAGTGACATGTCTGGACAGATGCTCCACAGGCATCACAGCTCATTGACAGGTAGATTCCCAGGGACCCTGTCTTGCCACATGGACACTGCCATGACATGGCGTATCATGTACACGTCAGAAAAACAAACATGACACCCACAGGTAGTGGCCCCTGTAGCCTCTGCAGGACAGACATGGACGTCTGTGACACACACACACACAACATCAAAGTTCATGCACAAACCACGTGGATGTGGAGACTGTCTCCCATTGTGCACATGGAGTCAGAGACATGTGATACACAACATGCACACAGACTGTGGAGGCACATCACTATTGTTGGAATGGGCCACCCTGTGACGTACATGCCTTCCCACATGTGAGCCTGGGGGTATGTGACATGTCATACACATACACAACCTGGAAATGTGACCATGACACATGCTCAGAAATGAAAAGTTGCACACCACAGTGGGCAGGTGCACAACACACAAAGGACCCTGTCCCCATGAACACGTGCACAGCCTGGGTGTGTCTGCCCCCAAGTGCCACCCCAAAAACCACATGTTCACCCCCATACACAGATAAGGTAATGCTGCCACACATGCCTTAGATACAGTGTTGACTGGGTTTGGTGTTGTAGGTGTGCCCCTGAGTCCATGGAAAGTAAATGTGGCTGGCATAGGTTCACCAGTGACCAGCATGGTGACATATGCGTGTGACCTGTCCAGGGACGCGTTGTAGAGCAATGGGCCGATCGGTGTGCCCGGCCGGCCCATTGCATTGAATGTGAGCGGGTACGCGTTGTATGCCTGGTACGCGTTGCACAGCAATGGTCCGATCGGTGTGCCCGCACGGACCATTGCATTGAATGTGAGCGGGTACGCGTTGTATCGCGGGTACGCGTTGTACAGCAATGGTCCGATCGGTGCGCACGCATTGGCTGGGGCCTGGCATGGCAACGGACGCGTTTTTGAAGCTTCAACGAGTCTGATGCAGTGAATTCAGTTGGCCAGCCACAACAATGTTGCAAATTCATGGGTGTCATGAAGTTGAAATTTTTGAAGGATGCTGTGGGCGTGTCTTGGTGCTGCAATTCCATGGATTGGTCAGATTCATAAGATGCATACGACTTGGACCTATCACTTTGGACACATGGCACAGTATCTGCCTCTGCAGCACACATATAATGCTGGCTGTTCCCCTGAGGGCTCACTTGCCTGCACTACATGCTCCAGGACGACATCTGCCACTACACTGCTGCTGTCTCTGCATCCTCTGGCTACTGCAATGGCACGTACTGTGGAGAGAGCCCCAGCCTTCACCCTTGAGGAGAACCAGGCCCTGCTGGACAACCTCCTTCCACAGTACAGCAAGCTGTATGGGACACCAGGGGAGCAGGTGAGTGTGCTGTCCACTGCCTTACTAATTGTGCATGTTGTCTGACTTGCAGGATTTACAGTGTGCACACCACTGGCTAGCATGCTCACTGAGTAGTACTCACCCCCAAAGTGTGTAGTCACATGCACTGAACAGGTACAGTGGAGTAACAGTGCATTCAAACAAGGATTCACTTGCCATGCAATGATACCATGTAGTAACTGCTGGCAAACTGTCCATAGCCCTCGTTGCACTGCCTGTGTACATCATATGCCCCTGTGATTGAGACATGTATTTCCAACTGTGTGATGCACGGATATGTTGCATGTGTAGTAATGGCCTTTTCACTTTGTCATCCTCACAGGTTGATGCCCATCAGAAGCAGGATATCTGGCTGGCCATCGTCCGGGCAGTCAGATCCGTGGGGGTCTACAAGCGACGGATCCGCAACTGCCAGAAGAGGTGGCAGGACCTTCGGGGCTGGACCCGGAGGATTGCAAGGGTCCAGCTGAAGCTGTCGCCTCCTCGCAGGAGGGGCGGACACCAGACCCTGACCCCCACATGCTCCAGATCCTGCCGGTGGTCTTCCCGGAGCTGGTTGGGCAGCTGAAGGGCAGACAGCAGCAAGGAGGGGGTGAGTCAAAGACTGCACTGTGAACTCTGTCTGACATTCTATGTGCCCTCCTGTGGCGTGGTTAAACTTCCCCAGTACATCAGTCTTGTTGTCCAGTACCCATGTCCCTCTATTGTGACATGGCCACTACCCATCTGATAGGCCGGTGTGCTCCTTACGCTCAGGATAATTGTGTCACTCGGGTACAGGGTCCTTGCATTTTGCTTTGCTCAAGGTGGGTGACAGCTTTTGTTCCCGTGATATTGTGTTAGCCTTCATGGGTGGGTCAATTGCTCACACAATGCCTGAGTCGTGCAATGTAGTCTGGGTGTAACTTTGATATGTGATCCACTTGCAGATCAGAATCACCACATGTCCCTGGGGTATTTGCCACACCCCCATGCTGCGGGTGGGTACAATGTTTGGGCCTCAGGAGTATGTATGTCAAGTGTGTCACACATGCTTAGCCACCTGCCTACTGACCAGGGCTCATCCATCTTGCAGGTGGAGCCGGACAGTCATGCCTACTCCAGGGCATACAATACACTCTGTACTCCCACTCCCGTGTATCAGCTGACATGCTGTGCTCAGTGAAATGTTCCCTCAGGTGTCTGCCTCTGTGTCGTTGTGCTGTGACTACGTTGTCGGGACTCCTGTGATGTTTATCGGTTAGGGGTCAGCATGCCATCTGCTATTGGACCATGTGAGACAAGACTTCTGTGACTTATAGGTGTTTGATCACATGACTGTGCAGACAGGTGTATGCCACTGTGACTTTCAGGCAGCTGTTTTTCATTCTCAGCACACTGTGAGGTGCTCATGTTCAGAGAGTTGTGTTTCATGTCCCCCATATGTCCAACTGGTATGACGTGGACAAATAGTAGTTCAGATGATGTGGTTTTTGGGGGATGGACATGTGCACTTGTCAGTTACATTACTTGCCTTCCCCATGTCCTAGGATTGTGGCACAGTGCAGACTGTGGTTGGCTGGCTACCATGGCCATGTGACTGGAGACAGTGATGTATGACTTTGCAGGCATGCCTGTGTCATGGCATTAAACTTCCTACGAGTGATCCTGCTGGGGAGTGACATGTGCAACATGCACCCCATTGTGGCATTGACTATCCGGACATGGGTGCTTCATGGGGTCTGGTGCTGGTATGCATCACATGCATTTCTATTTAGACTCTGGCCGTCCATTTATCCAGACACCTGCACTGACACAGTGGCAAGAGATGTGACGTGGGCATGTTCACATACTTCACCGTGTTCTCAGCAATGTCCAACTACTGTGTAGGTGGTGCATGTGTCCACACTGGGGTCTTACCATCAGACAGGCACCAGACAGATGGGTGCAAGGGCAGGAGGGGTGTGAATCCCATGGTTGACCATCAGACTGACAATTGGCTTCCCCGAATCTGTGTGAGGACTTTAGGCAATGTTCAACTAAAGATGCCAGGGCTTGCTCTGTGATGTGCTGTACTTACTGTGGTGTGTGCGGTCAGTGCAGGTGACTGATGTTTGTCTGTTTCCCTAATTGTTTGCAGATACATCCACAGGAGGGGACAGCTCCACGGACCAGGAGGAGCAGCGGAGCCAGACTGGGTCAGCGTCCGACGAGTGGTCAGAGGGACCCAGTGGCACGGAGGGCGAGGGGAGCCACACCGAGGAGTCCTCAGCACCATCCACCTCAGCTGAGGACCACAGCAGCTCGGAGGATGACTCCCTTGTGGATGCGGGTGTCAGCAGCCACCACACACCAGCTAGTCTGTCTGACCCCGCCACCACCACCACCACCACCGCCCTCCCATTGGCTCCCATTCCTGAGGTCCGTGGAGGCTCCCGTGCTCGGGAGCGTGTCTCCTTCAAGCCAGGCACCGCAGCTCCTGCCCCTGTGTCCCCTGCTGCCCTGAGTGAGGAGTCTGTGTACCTCCTTCGGCAGCTCCATGTAGGGCAGACAGCAATGCTGACTGTCCTCCATGCACACACCACTCTGTTGACACAGCTGGTGTCATTCATGGAGGGCATCTCAACGGGTATGTCTGCCCTACAGAGGAGCAATAGGTCCATGGACTCCTCCCTGACGGCAGCAGTGTCCCTCCTCCAACAGTCCCTCACCCCTCCCACCTCTGCCCCATCCACACTTCCTACCACCCTACCTGTCCAAAGCACATGCACACCTGCACAATCACCCAAACACACAGACACGAGCAGCACACACACACCCAAAACCAAGGCAAGACGTGCACACAAGCATCCTCAGGGGACTGATTCCACACACACAGGGGATGGGGAACTGACACACACACAGGCAACCACAGTCACTCCGCAATCCTCAAGATCCTCTCCCTCCAAGACCCCTTCCCTTGCCTCACCTGCAACCCCACCTACACAGCAGCTCTTCCTCTCTGACCTCGGCCTCTTCCCCTCCAATCCCGCTGATCCAGCATACCGGGGGAAGAGGAAGTCCACACACAGAGAGGGAGTGCCCCTCGCCCCCGGACACCCTCCCCCAGGCGCAGGCAGAGTGAGCCCCCCACCCACAAGTCCCCCCGGACCCGGAAGAGCAAGACCCCGCCACCGCCCTGCAAGTCACCCACCCAGTCTCTCACCTCCATCCCCCAGGCCACCACTCCACAGGTTCCACTGCCACACCCTGCCCCAGGTTCCCCCACACACCGATACCGCATCCCCAAACTGCTCAGGCCCTCCCCCTGCCACTTGCTCTTCTACCCCCAAACCAGACGCTCTGCCTGTATGTGCCACTGGTGTGGAGACCGTGTCCCCCCTCTGTCCTGCCCAGCTCTTCTGCCCCCCCTTCCACTCCCTTGGAGTCATGCACTGCGGTGGAGTCCACAACAACCCCATCTGACTCGGGCACTGCATTGGGGACTCCATCTGACCAGCCCACTGCAGTGGTTGCAGCACCAACACCATCGGACTTGAGCCCTGCGGTGGTGCCGGCCCCCCCTGAGTCAGACACCTCCACTGCAGTTGCCGGTGACACTCCTGCACCCACCTCACCTTCCCTGCCTCCTTCTGGCATCCCCTGATCCTGTCCCTGCGGTGCCTGGCCTGCCCCTCGTATGCCCCTCCAAGAGGGATGTCCCCTGTCGGTACCTGTGCAGGCAAGCAATTGGTGACAAGTTGTCACACATCACCCTGTTGGGACTGTGTATTTGGACTGGACATTGGCCGTAGTTAATTTTGGACTTTTGATTTGAGTTGCACACTTGCTGAATAAAGCCTCTTTTTGTTTACTTGTGGTTAATCTTTGGTGGTACATGATGTAGATGTGTAGAATCATGCATTTGCTGTTGTAATTGTGTTCAGATCAGGTAAATGAAGTTTTGCTGTGATGGGCTCCATGTGGTCCATGGGATATGTGTCCTAATCTAGTCTGGATCTATAGCATCCATTGCTGCAGTCTGAGGGTGTAATGTTCAGCATTTGACATAGGGATGTACGTTTAGCATTTGTAGATTACCATCTTTGTCCTACACTGTTGCACATCTGTTGGGCTTACCACTGTCCAATGTTCCTAGTACCCTGACTGTGTGCCCGTCTCCACTGGACATGCAGTTTTGCACATCAATTTTGGAGGACTCATCTGTGTATACAGTACAACTGGATTGCCACGTGTTTTGGGTGTATGCAGATGACTGACGTGACACTCCCGTACCCAGGCTGATGTGAGCAGAGGCTTCTGTGTGTTGTAGTTGTTGACTCACTGACGGAGTGTCCTGCTGATATGTTTGAGTCGTGCACAGACAAGGTTTGGCACAGCGGACCTTCCACAGGAGTGGAGTGCCCTCATGGCTGTGTGTAATCTGGTGACATTGCGTGTGCCCGTGTTGTGTGTTGTGTGAGCATGTCTGTGCATGTTCCCTTCCCTTTTCATACACAGGCTGTGTCCCTAGGGATGTTCCTGTTTGTGATGCTTGCAGAGTTGGTATGTGTTCATCCAGCATCTTGGACCTGGTTTCTCCGTGATGTGGGTGCGTGGCAAACTGATGTTCATGAGGTTGTCATCCCAGGTTGTCTTTGTTGTCAGGGCTGAGGATGTGGGCAAACGCTGATGGGACACATTCAGGATTCCCCTTGGCACTTGTTGTTTACACAAGTAATGTGATTTTGAGTTTGTGGTAGCTTTCAGTGATTGTGACGCGTTGTGTGTGTGACTGCTGCCACTCCTCAGGGTCAGAGCTACAATGTTGGAAGTTGTGTACGTGTGTTCTTTGTGTCTCACCTTGGCTTCTTCGTTGGTGTGTGACTATGGCCAGGATCCCATTGTTTGTGGTGGATTTCACATCATGCGCATGTACGGCGTACTGTGCTGTGTGTCATACATAGACGAGTCATGTTGAGTGGGCATGTGTGATGGGTTTCTGCACCTTAGTTCCCCCCACCACCCCTGGGATTGTCATGGGTGCATGTGCAATGTCACCAGTCCATGTGAGCTTCACTGCTGCACATTGGTGGAGATCAGGGTGTGTGGTGTTGAGTGTGCAAATGTGAGTTGTTGCACGGCTAGACCACTACCTCCATATTGGCCTTGGCTGGCAGGCCCTGCTGATTGATTGGAGCTTGTGTAGGTGTGATGGTAGTTTGTAGCTGAGGACACATGGCTGTGGTTCACAGTGTGATCAACATCTACCTTTGTCATCACAGTGGAATTGTCATGCAGGCTAGTGTCTGCACAATGTGGGGTCCCTGGGGGTAGTGCTGTGGTGGGTGTGTCTCTTGCTGTGTTAGTTGCTGTTCCTACAAGCTTGTGTGACATGTGTAATTTGGGCTCCCTCTCATCTAACAATGCCAGATTGCCCACATAGGGGAATCCAATCCATGAGTTACTTGTGTGTGGCACTGTATACACATCTGTTTAATTGGGATTCAGGCCTCCTCATGTGTTGTGTGGTTGCCTGGGGACACTGGCACACACCCCCATCCCCTGTTGTGTTTGATATGCAGTGTGAGTCTGCCTGTTTGTGTTAGTGCATTTGCATCACTGCATTGGCATTTCTGTAGTGTGCCATTGGCTGTATGTAGTTTGGTGATTTTCCCCTGCTCTCCCTGGTACTCCTGGGTCATCAGTCAGCACAATGATCATGGTTTGTATGTCCCATTGCTGCCATGGTATGGTATTTGTTCACCTGACATCAACAGTCTCCACAGGTTATATACATTTGTGTGTCCATAGGTGCAGATATGTGGGTCAGCATCATGATGGTCACTTCTGTCATTGTGTAATTGGCTGATTGTTGGCAATGTGGTCCCCCATGTGTGATGTTTGTATGCACATGGCCAAAACGATGTTTCTGTGACACTGCACTGTTAGCCTCGCCCAATCTATGTTGCAATGGGACACAAGCAGTACTATGCCACAGATGTTTTAGTTGTCTTGTGACCAGGATTCATCCATTCAGTTTGTCTTTGGCAGCTTTTACCATGCCTAGACTTACTTTATGATCACCGTGGTGATGGTGCTTTGGGCCCCATTGCCACACTGATCAAAAGGTGCATCAGCCTTGGACCCCACACTTACCTTTTGGTGACTGTGGTGATGGGGCTTTGGGCCCCATTGCCACACTGATCAAAAGGTCCATCAGCCTTGGACCCCACACTTACCTTTTGGTGACTGTGGTGATGGGGCTTTGGGCCCCATTGCCACACTGATCAAAAGGTCCATCAGCCTTGGACCCCACACTTACCTTTTGGTGACTGTGGTGATGGTGCTTTAGGCCCCATTGCCACACTGATCAAAAGGTCCATCAGCCTTGGACCCCACACTTACCTTTTGGTGACTGTGGTGTTGGGGCTTTGGGCCCCATTGATCAAAAGGTGCATCAGCCTTGGACACCACACATACCTTTTGGTGACTGTGGTGATGGGGCTTTGGGCCCCATTGCCACAGTGGCCATGGTCGGCTTGTATTGTGGAGGCCACACACTTTTATGTGTCACACATGTGATAGTGGGTCACATTGTATGTTCATTGTCATGTTTAGTGTTGTAGGCATTTGACATGGACTAGACACGCTTGTCATGTTGTTTGGGTGGATGTAATTTTCTGTGATTCCTTATGTGGGAGTATGCTGGTTGTGTTATGCATTACCCGTCCTATGAGTAGGGGTGGTGGTAGTGGCAGGCATCCAGCCCCCCATGAGTAGGGGTGGTGGTAGTGGTAGGCATCCAGGCCCCCGAGTAGGGGTGGTGGTAGTGGTAGGCATCCAGCACCCCATGAGTGGGGATGGTAGTAGTGATAGGCATCCAGCCCCCATGAGTGGGGATGGTAGTAGTGATAGGCATCCATCCCCCAATGAGTGGGGATGGTAGTAGTGATAGGCATCCTGCCCCCATGAGTGGGGATGGTAGTGGTGGCAGGCATCCTGCCCCCATGAGTGGGGATGGTAGTAGTGATGGGCATCCAGCCCCCCATGAGTGAGGATGGTAGTAGTGATAGGCATCCTGCCCCCCATGAGTGGGGATGGTAGTAGTGATAGGCATCCATCCCCCAATGAGTGGGGATGGTAGTAGTGATAGGCATCCTGCCCCCCATGAGTGGGGATGGTAGTAGTGATGGGCATACAGGCCCCCATGAGTAGGGGTAGTGGTGGTGGCAGGCATCCATCACACCAAGGGTGGGGATGGTAGTAGTGACAGGCATCCAGCACCCCATGAGTGGAGATGGTAGAAGTGGCAGGCATCCAGCCCCCCATGAGTGGGGATGGTAGTAGTGGCAGGCATCCAGCCCCCCATGAGTGGGGATGGTAGTAGTGGCAGGCATCCAGCCCCCCATGAGTGGGGATGGTAGTAGTGATAGGCATCCATCCCCCAATGAGTGGGGATGGTAGTAGTGATAGGCATCCTGCCCCCCATGAGTGGGATGGTAGTGGTGGCAGGCATCCTGGCCCCTATGGGTGTGTATGGCATTGGTGATGCCCATCCCACCCCTATGATTGTGCTGTTGCTAGTGTACATCATTTGTGCATCCCTATGTGTGTGTGACATATTTCGGGTACGTGTCGTTTGTTTGTGTTGTGGGTGTTTGACTTACCGTCTGCGCCGTATGCGTCCGAACCGGTCCCGGTAATAGATGTAGAGTATAGGTAGGACCTGCGTGATGGGATTCATGGTTGGGTCGTCTCGTTCGGGTTTCGCGTGTGTTCGACTCGTACTCGTCGCTGGCTTGTTCGTCTCGTAGCCGTGGATCTTCTTGTGGCGCGAATCGGAGCTTATGTGCGGCTCTCCCGGATGCTGAAACGTGCCGGACGTAGCGACGGGTTCGGCGCATACGGAATACGCATCGTACTAATCCGGCCGGAAGGTGCTGTGTATTTGGGTCCGTGCGGCTCGATTCGGCGTTTACGGATCCGGCTCGGGCGGGGAACAGGAGCTGGATTGGGTAAGTACGGCTCGCTCGGAATCTGGGCTGTTATGCGCATCGTACTTGTTCGTTCGGTAGAGTGTTCGAGTCGGTCGGAAAACACGCGTTTGGCTGGTATTTTTTCCGGACGAATACTGTTAGGTGCGCTTCCGGCCGACATCGGAATCGACCCCGAAGTGTTTACTTTAGGATTTTTTCAAAATGTTGAAAAAGATTACACATTTTCTCCTGGGATATAACCGTAGACTGGTGTTTCAGGGTCTAAACATTTCTAGACTTGATTACTTCAATATCCTATATGTTGGAGCTCCTAAGAAACTGCCTGCAAAATTCCAGTTAATCCAAAACACAGCAGTGACTATGACTTATATTCATTGGCAGAAGGTTCATGTTTCCTCCAACAAGACGTCAGCTAAATTGACTCCCCTCTGGAAAACGGAACTCTTTAAAACACTTTTCTTACTCGTTGTGCTGTAAATACATTGAGATAGATCCCAAAAATATGTTCTTGATCAATTTTTATGTTCATCACTTGACCACAATCATGTGATTCCCCAGTTAAGGAAAGAGAATGGGTGGCTTCATTTTTCAATTTTTTGTGGCCAAGCACTGGAACTTCATCTCTGGCTGTTTGAAAGCCACCTCTAAGTAGTTCATATCATCTTTGAAGACTCTCTTATTTAATGAGCCAATCATCTACTTACTTGTTCCTAGTTCAAATAGTTTATAAGTGTCAGGGCACGCTTCCGGTTGACAGCAGTGCTTTATATAAAAAAATAAGCATACAAGGTGATGCAAGATTGTATTCACCTCCAGGTATTTATTTATGAAAGTCTAGGCTTTCCATCACAAAAGTTATATAATGCACTTCAAGCCAAATAAACCTAATTATGCACTCAATTACTTAACAGTAATGCTTATTACGGTAAGTCATTGTCACTGTCCTTATATTAGAAGGGAGAGTCCACCTCCGGAGATAGGCGATTCACTCAACTCCTTAAAAAAAAATTCTGCCCTTAGTGGCTTTTTCCTCCAAAATGGCACCCTCTTAAGGAGACACTTGCAGCCTTTTACAAATGTATGTATATAATAAGCACAGGGTGGCACAGCGGCGACTGGGAGAAGTACCCTTTCCTCAACCAATATAGAAGGAAACTAGAGAGATCATCACCATGTTCACTATCAGACAGTAAGGGCCTGATTAGGATGTCGTTGGGACTGCCACCGACAGGCCGTCGTTGGCGGTCCCACCGACATCCAGCTGAGTGGTCTGACCACCGCATTATGATGCGGTTGGTCAGACTGATTACGATGTCCCTTTCCGACAGCCTTTCCATGGCGGTCCGACCACCATAGAAAGGCTGTCAGAAAGGGAATTTGGGGCCCCTACAGGGCCCCTGTCCCCCCTTGGCCTCTGCTGTGAGGCCAAACATCCATGCCCTGTTTGCCGGGCACCATGTGGTGCCTGGAACACGGTGCAGGGATGTTTGTAAACATGTCTTTTGCCATTGGGGCTTGTGCTGCAGACCTTTTCTGGGCAGCAGCACAAGAAAATTGGCCGGCGGGATGCTGACTACCTGACGGCTGGTCTGTTCCCACCACGATGGCGGTCAGACATTCGTCTGACCACCATCATAATCAGCCCCTAAGTTACTTTGTTGCACCAATTCCTCAGTTCACTGTGCTACTCTGGTGCTTATTTTCAACAAAATGATTTTCTTGAATGAAGTGCTTTTGTAGTGGTAGCGAACAATAATCGTGCCTTGTGGAATTTGTTACAGAACTATTGTAATTTAACAGTTCCTTCATTATTCTATGAATGTGGCATTTTTTTTACCTGCACGTAAAGCAGAAGAGTTTTTTTATTCAAAAATTCAATTCAAAATTCAAATTCAATTCATTCAAATTCAAAGAGTTTTTTTATGCTACCACCTCTCCTGCATGCTTTTGCCAAACACTTCTGCAGGCCGGTTAAGTGCATCGTTTACAGGTGCCAGATTCACAGTCATGCTTTACATGGTAAATAGAACAGTATAATATTGCAGGGCATTTCATTGTCTTCAAATAGTGCAAAAGCTGTCATCCCTGTATAGCAATGCCAAACACAAAACGAGCATTAGCAAAGCCAATATGTTTGGCAATAGCATGCTGGGGGAAGGTTATTTTTAGGTCAAGTCAGGGCAGCGATTGCGCTGCTCTGGAAGGCATGCTGTATTTGAGTATGGACTTGAAGCTCCGCCCACACTCTGCCCATATTTTACATTGGCTTGTGTCATTGTCCTTTGTAAATGCTGGCTTCTGATTCATTAATAGGCTTGTTAGTCCCTCTTTAGTACCGTCTTGTCTTCATTTGTAACCTCCCATGAGGACTGGCCCTTTTACTTCTGGTGTTACACGGTATGTCTTATTTAGTTGGTTGGTTACGAACAACAGGGGCAGTCCTAAGACCTGAACCAGAAGCAAAGTAACACTAGAATCCAAACAAGGGTTCAAGTTTAGCACTCAGAAAAATATAAAGTAACCTCCCAAGGAGGAAATTCATAAGATAAAAAGGAAAAAGTGAGAAAAGAGAAAGCCCAATGTTATTAGGGCACAGGATACCCATGTACAACCTATTTCATTTAAATAGAAAATTTATTACCCAAATTAAACAAACAAAAGCAAACATACGATAATAATGGCGCTCATAGGAATACACAAACAATACAAGAAATACAAATAATACAATGTGTAATCAGACAAAGTGGCTGAGGAACAATGTAGAAAGGTGAGGTTCAGAAAAAAAACAGAAGCAACACACAACAAAAACTGCTTCCTTTTCATTTAGGGCCACATTAAAGCGTCAACGGCGTTTTGACCAAAAATGAACTTAAAAGGTCATCATCAGGACAAGACAATAGACATAAGAGCGTCCAGGGAATTTTCAGTCAAACATCTAAAAAGGAATATGTACAAGGGTATCAAAAATATTAAAGATATCATAGCATGAAAATACTTCTAAGAAAGAATTGTGCAGGAAAGAAATAATGTGCAAAAAGGAAAAGAAGGTCAAAAAATAATTTGGGACAGAAATATCCTCACCATAGAAACACTAAATCGGTGCAGAACCGAAATTAACGTGCAGAAAACTAGACCACGTGAAAAAAGAAAAAGATAAAATATATAATCGGAGATTCAAGTACGTCCAGAAGGAAAGAGGACAAGTCCGTTACCTGAATCAGGGATCTCCAACAAAGGCAATGCGCAACAGGTGTCGAACTTTGTTTCACAAGGGTAAAGTCTCCCCCTATCAAAGCAAAAAAAGGGGGGGCGCGAGGCGAAATAATTAGACCACCCTGTCAGACATTAATCAAGCACCAGTACAGGAAACAAAGGATTGATGAATTGAACCTACTTGATAATTAATCCGGAAACTAGTACAGATGAAAAATCCACGTGAAGAGGCAAAACTCCTTCCAGTAACAAGTTAGACCGTTCCGTCAAAGAAATTAAACTGTAAAGTGGAAAAGAGAAATTGTAAAGCCCCCACTCTTGTATTCTAGAGTGAGGGTCCCCCAGCCCACACGAGCCTGCTTGCCACCCCAGATTAGTCGGAGAAGCAAGGAGCGCACTGTTTTAAAAAATTGTTGGGTAAGCGGTATCGGTATGTTACTAAAAAGATATAAAAACTTAGGAAGCACTACCATTTTTATCAGTGCAATGCGATCCGCTAGAGAGAGCGGGAGTTTCACCCACCTATCCACCTGCTGTTCCAGTACCACAGCAGCAGCTCCGTAGTTCTCAGGAATAACTATTTCTGGATCACGGTGGACCCATACCCCCAAGTATTTAACCAGCTCTGCTGCCCATACAAGGGGGAATTCAGGCTCATGTGGAAGTGTACACCCAGTAAATGGTACCACCACAGATTTAGTCCAATTAATATTTAGCCCAGAAAACCGACCGAATCGGATATATTCCCGAAGAGCCGGTGCCAAATAGCTGCGTGGCTCGCATATAAAGAGCAGCATATCATCCGCATAGAGAGAGATGATAACCGGACGATGCACAAAATTGAGAGCCGCATATTTGTGGCATTGCCTAATAAGGGAGGCCAGAGGTTCCAGCGTCAGCGCAAACAGAAGCGGCGAAAGTGGGCACCCCTGTCTAGTCCCTCTGGTGATTCGTATAGGGTCTGAAGTGTAGCCCTCCACCCGGACCCACGCCGTGGGATCTGTATATAGCAGATGCACCAAGTTGACAAAAATGGGGGAGAATCCCATCCGTTGTAACACATAAAAGAGATAACCCCACTCTATGGAGTCAAACGCCTTAGCGGCGTCAAGCATGACCGCCGCCGCTGGGAGTCCGGGATCCAGGGTGTGAAAAATAGCAAACAGTGTGCGCAAGTTATGGGAGGTGGACCGCGTGGGAATAAAGCCAGACTGATCCGGTAGTACTAGATTCTGCATGAGTGGTTGGAGACGAGTGGCCAAAATGTTCGCCAGGATTTTTGCGTCCGTGTTAATAAGCGACAACGGCCGGTACGAGTCGCAACAAGAGGGCGGTTTGTCTTTTTTAAGTAGTGTGATGATCAGGGCCTCACGGAGAGACGGTGGCAGCACTCCCGAGTCATAAGCTAGTATGGGGGGAGCTCCTTTGCATAGGCCTTATAAAATTCACAGGGAAAGCCGTCAGGACCCGGTGCTTTTCTGTTAGGAAGGGCGCCTATTGCCGTTCAGATATCCTCCGCTGTAATCGGCTGGCTAAGAAATTCTCTCTGACCATCCGATAGCCACGAGATGGCCACCCGTGACAAATAGGTGTCAAGGTCGGCGGTATCCGTCTCACTCTGCGAGGTATACAGTTTTGCATACGATTGTCTGAACTGGTCGGTAATATCTGGAGCACTATAATAGTCTCGGCCTGTGTCATCGGTAATGTGATGGTGCCCTGGTCCATACGGTTTTTGATCTTAGTGGCCAGGTGATGTCCCGGTCTCCCACCCTCCCCATAGGCGCGAGCTACATGGCGTTTAAAGATGTACCTCATCTCCCCCTCTGCTAGCTCTTTGTGCTCGAGCATAGCGTCCTTGAGGGATGCCAGTATCGACTCGCAAGGTGTAATCTCGTATTCCCGCTCCAGTCGTTTCAGAGTAGCATCCACCTTGGCCAATTGGCCTCGCAGGTCCTTTAGAATGCCAGCCGATGTGCCTATGCAGGTGCCCCTAATAGTAGCTTTAAACCCTTTCCAGAGTATCCCAGCACTGTCTACGGAGCCTTTATTGTGTTCAAAATATTGTGAGATAGCCTCACGTATTGTTTCTAGATAAAGAGGATCCAGCAGCGCTTCGGGTCGGAAACGCCAGGTGAAGGATCTAGGAATAGTTTGTGGTATACGTAGGATGAGTCGGACAGGACTATGATCCGAGAGTGTGCGTGGTAATCCCTCCACGTCAGACACCCAGCCCGCCGTCCCCCCACTCATCAGCCAGTAGCCCAGGCGAGACCAGCTGCCATGTGCCGTGGACATATGTGTGCCCTCCAGTGTCTCCTCATGTCGGTGTCGCCACAGCCCCAGTTCAGCCATCCCTTCGTTTATAACCCGAGCCGCCCTGGGAGAGTGTCCTTCTCTGCCACTTGATTTATCCTTGCTGGGGTCCAGGTGCGTGTTGAGGTCTCCCCCCATAGGATCACAGCTTCAGGCCAACTCCGCAAAATAGCGATAAGACGCTCGTATAGAGCAGGGTCGTCTATGTTGGGACCATAGGTATTTACAATGGTGATTAGCGTGCCCGCTAGTTTCCCGTGTACCATGGCATACCAACCCGCAGTGTCAGTAAAGGTTTGGATCGCGGTGAAGGGAAGGCCTTTTTTGACTAGTGTGAGTACCCCACAGCTATATGAAGAGTAGGAGGAGGCTAGTCGGTAGCCAGCCCAGTGAGCCCCAACCAGTTTATCAGTGTTTTTCGTCAGATGTGTTTCCTGTATAAGGGCAATGCTTATCCCATGACGATCCAAATGCGCTAATACCTGACAAATCTTTTTTGGCGTGTTAAGTCCCCGTACATTCCATGTTAAACAAGAAATTGACATTACATCATTATGCACAGATATAGTAAAATATACATGAGACGTAATCTATCCTGAGCCCCAAATATTCTCGCTTCAACTTGCTCAGCGTGTGAAAACACACCAGCCACATAAAGTACATATGCATTTCCCATAGCATTGGTAAAATGATCAGCCACATAAACAAACCCTGTAACTCCAACCCACCCACCGTCTCCCCCCACCCACTTCAGTGTCCCCAACTTGCCAAAGCCATCCCGAACCCCCCAGAACAATTCCCAAGTGCAGTACAGAGGGAGTAACCAGTTGTGGGGAATACCCATAAGGGGGCGCTGGAGCACAATACCCCTCCCGATGAGGTGGGAGGTGGCCGAGCAAGCGTGAAATTCATTCCTGGCTACTGTGACGTAATATCATAGAACAATACAAAGACTGCCCCCATTGATAAACATTACAAATTCAAGCAGCGAAGAAAATAATTTCACTATAGGTCAAGTTCACGTTGAATGTCTGCGGCTCTCGTATCAAAGCCCATCGTGGCAAACAGGTTGATATACGCCAACTCAACTATGAAACAAAGCAAAGGTGCACCCCAGCTTCAACTCACGTGACCCGCTGATGTCACTGTTCATCTGTCGTCTCGCCGGTATCCCCGCCCTCACTCTCCGCTGCAGTTTTGGAAGACCGGCTACGACGAGTAAGAGTTTTGGCAAAATCCATCGCTGATTTCGGGCTGGTGAAGATCTTGTATTTTCCATTGTCATCTATGCGCAACCGCGCGGGATAGAGCATAGCATATGGTATCTGTGCCGCGATGAGAAGCTTCTTGATAGGCTGATATTCTCTCCGGGCCTCCTGGACCGCCGCGGTGAAGTCAGGGTAGAAGGCGAGAGTGTTCCCCTCGTGGGTGATGGTACCCTTCTCTTGAGCCATACGGAGGACAGCGTCCCGGTCTCTATAATTCAAAAGACGGACTATAATGGGACGTGGCGGGGCGCCCGGGGAAGGGCGAACAGCCAGAGAGCGATGAGCCCGTTCCACAATCAGGACCTGAGACAACTGTTCCGCTTCAAAAATCTCACGGAGGAGATTTTCCACATAGGTCTCAAGTCGGCCTGTGTTTGTGGACTCTGGCAGACCCGTGATTCGCACATTGTTGCGGCGTGACCTGGCTTCCAAATCTTCATTACGGGCCTGTATGACAGCTAGCACCTTCTCCATAGATGTCGCCCTGGCGGTCACCTGTTGCAAACCGCCTTCAGCGTCGGAAATTCGCGTCTCTGCTTCCCACAGTCGTAGCGCGTGTTTATCCAGCTTCGTGGACATATGATCCATGCGTAAGTTCAGGTTATCAATTTTCCCATCTATGGACTGTAAACTGGCCTGAACTGCGAGAAGGGTTTTGTCGATTTTGGTTAATTGATCACTGGGAACGTCGGCCTCTGAGTCCGAGGTGGCATGCTGAGATGCCTTGCTTGATTTAAGGGGTTCAAATGTGAGATGCGGTTGGCTGCGCTCGCATTTTCCCATGATGATGGCACTGGAGCAAAGAACGAAAAAGTGGCGAAGCCAGTATCCGTTAAGTGTCGCCCGCTGTACAGCGTCCAGCAATCTTGGATCTTGCCAAACTGTAGATAGCGGATCTCAGCCCAGATAATAGCAGAGAGCCCCTCGCAGCATCGCCGTATAGTAGCACAAGGAGGAGGTGTATAGCGAAATGGAGATGTGACTATGCAGGTAAGGCGCAGCGTATTCGAAGCCACGGTCTGTAGTGCAGTTTGCAGCGCCACTCGAACCGCAGCGCATCCAAAGCTCACCACCAATGCCACTAATGCAGTGTAGGCCCAAAAAGATAGTGTCCGCCCAGCAAGTTCCAACCAGGATCCGGTCTAGTAGGAAAAGATATGTACGCCCTGTGCCCCCAGCACGGCAGCACCGTCTCGCAGGGGAGAAAACAGTGCAGGCTGGATCCTCAGTAGGGCCGCACTCCGCCGTGCCCCTCCTGGTGCAAAAAACAGACAGGGATGGCAGCACTAACAGCCGCAGGGAGGCCACAAAGTATGGTCAAGCAAATGTCCCTTTGGCGCTGTAGAGGCAAGACATGGAACCATGGCCCAGCACAGCAACGCCACTCCGGAGTTGAGGAGAGAGAGTAGGCCAGAACTCCAACAGGGCCACGCTCCACCGCACCTCTACTCAAGGCTGGGCAAATCAAGGATGGCGGCACCGCCGGCCACAGTTTCTAGAGGAGCCACACGGCACAGATAATCAGGAGCCCCACAGGTTGCAGCAGAAGCAAGCCCACCGCCGATCTGCCAGCCAACAATTCACGCAGATCCCTCGTCTAGGATCAAAGGCGTCACCAATCCACAGCTACACGCAGCAATTGTTCTGTAATATGACCTCCCACCAGGCCAGCAGGGGGCCCCGCAGTGCAGTCGGAAACAATTCAGCGGGATGCCGCAGCAGAAACGGCCACAGCGGGAAGGTAGGCGCACCGAGGCACACACCTGGGATCTTGGTCCAGCCCCCAGCAACGGCCCAAAGCAGCTCCTCAGCAGACCAGACAGGCAGCCCCGAGCAGTGGGAGATCAACCCCGCCTCCCGCAAGCCCGCAGCCGGCAGACCGCACGGGCGAAGATCAGAGGTCGGCCCACTCCCCAGGTGCTATTATATCGCGCACCGGGATGCCCGCCAATCCCCCGTCCAAGCCACACAGCTCACCGGTCACTAGCTGGGTGGCGCGGTCTCCCCGCAGCGCCCGCAAACCGCAGCCGGCACCGCTTCAAGCTTACCTCGGCCGCGCACTCAGAGCATGTCCCAGCCCGCCATGTTGCCGGCGCAGGCCCAGGCTTCACCCGCCTCCTAGCTGGTCAGAATACTCCGCTGGGGTCCGCAAATCCCGACCAGAGTGGCCCGCAACACTCTGCAGCTCAGTGCCTGCAGGCAGGGCAGTAACCAGGGCAGGATGGCAAGGATAGTTAGCGGATTAATGGCTCGGCCGGCGGAGCTGCTCTACAGAGCGGCCATCTTGCCGTGCACCATCTAGCGCCCCCCTAATACATGGGTATTCAAAATTAATACCTGAGTATTAAAATAATACTCGCATATTTAAATAAAGACTTGTATACATTTTTAATTATTCGTTTTTTATTGAAAGATTTACTTACCTCTGGGACGGGATGCATGGAAAATAGGGGTTTAGGGTGGGGTAGTGTATTAGCACACAAGTATCTAAAATTAATACCCTAGTATCAAAAATAATACTCGAGTATTAATATAAATACTCGTACACATTTTTTTAAAATAAAAGATTTACTTACCTCTGGGACGGGATGCAGGAAAAATAGGTGTTTTGGGTGGGGAAGTGTATTAATACACGCGTATATAAAACAAATACCACCGTATTAAAATTAATGCCCGAGTATTAATATAAAAATTCGAGCATAAAAAAATCAACAAAATTCACCCAAAAATATTAATATTCAACTAATAAATATATAATTTAATATTTTAAATATTCGATTAATTATAATTAAAATTCATTAAAATTCGACTTATTGCAACAAAATATAATTAAAAAACGAACAATTTCATAAACAACATATCATAAAAAATTGCAAACATATTTTTGAAAAAGAATACACCAAAAAAAAGCTTTAACACAATTAAACGAAACCAAAAAAACTATGCAAAAACGATATTATTAAACAAAATAAAACAACCATGAACGGCAGCAGAAGAAATAAACCACCATTTTACTCTGCATCTAAAAGAAAGTCCTACAATGCTTTCTATGAATGCACCTTGACCCGCAGGTCGCCAAAATGGTGGACAATAAGGGGCCGATTCCGATTCGGGCCGGAAATCTCTCTGACCGAGCCGGACCCGGAGAGATTTCCGACCGAATCGGACCCGTGCAGTCCAACCGAACGAGTACGATGCGCACGTATGCCATCGGACTCGAGTCGGTCGGACTCCCATTGAAGTCAATGGGAGCCTGTCGTACAACGCGTACGTGGGCTCCCATTGACTCAATGGGTGCGATGCGGACAAGTGCGCCCCCTACAGCGTGTAAGCGGCGAAGCGATTCGCGCCGTACATGCACTGGTAGGGGGGACCCATGGGTCCCCCCTGTGTGCGACTCGCGCGGCTACGCGTACAGGGGGGTCCGACACGGACCCCAAAGTACGGCTCCGACAGCTCTTTCGAGCCGGAGTGCGCGGCTCGGTCGGACTGCTCGCGGCGCGCATCGTACTTACCCGGCCGGGGAACGTCTCCATTGCGCGGTGCGAGTCGTGTCCGTGCGAGTCGGTCGGTGCGGTTCGACCCGGGATCGAGTCGGTCGGAGCGGTCGGGACGCCCGGACGAGTCGGTCGGCGAATACGCATCGTACTCGCTCGCCCGGACGCGCGTACGAATCGGTAGGGAAATAGGGCTCCGAATCGGATCCGGTTAAGCCGAATCCGATTCGGAGCCCTACCGGCCGAGATCGGAATCGGCCCCTTAATCTTTAAAACAAATAACGAACATTTATAAAACGCTAAAAATAATTACACATTTTGTCAGCATTAAAAACATATCAAAGAAATATGCACAAAACATATTTTCAAATAAATAATCGTTCAACATAAAAAACGTATAAAAGCAGCCGACCACCATTTTGAAAACAGTGGTAAACTGACTTTCACAGAAACCAGAAGCATTTTGCCTGCCAAGAAAAAATCCAAATCAAACAGTGCCATCTACAGTTCCAAGTAAGTATGCCCATAAAAAATATATTTTAAGTAAAAAGCTAAAACATATCATAAAATTAATTAACATATAGCATTTAATTATTTTTACAGAATTTTAAAAAATTTAAAAAGACGTGATAAAAACACACTTCACAACACAGTCATTCAATAGATGAACAATGTAAGTAAAACCAACTTTTTTTTAAAAGAAATTAAAAAGAAACCGTAAAAATGTACATTTTTAAAGGATTGTACAAATCTAAAAGTCATACTCCAAATTTTTTTTATAAGAAACTACTCACATCAGGCTAGTCCTTGCTGTGCTTGCCAAAAGCAAAAAGCTAAATGGTGGTGGGTGCCCATTTACTATTCCTATTCCAACAGCTGCTTGCCTCAGGGAAAGTGCAGGATAGTGATGGGGGCAACATTACTATTCCTACTCTGACATATGCTTGCCTCAGGGAAAGTGCTGGATGGTGGTGGGGGCAAAATTACTATTCCTACTCCAACATGTGCTTGCCTCAGGGAAAGAGCTGGATGGTGGTGGGGGCAAATTTACTATTCCTACTCCGACATATGCTTGCCTCAGGGAAAGTGCTGGATGGTGGTGGGGGCGAAATTACTATTCCTACTCCAACATGTGCTTGCCTCAGGGAAAGAGCTGGATGGTGGTGGGGTCAAATTTACTATTCCTACTCCAACAGGTGCTTGCCTCAGGGACAGTGCTGGATGGTGGTGGGGGCAAAATTACTATTCCCACTCCGACAGGTGCTTGCCTCAGGGAAAGTGTTGGATGGTGGTGGGGGAAAATTTACTATTCCTACTCCGACATGTGCTTACCTCAGGGAAAGTGCAGGATGTTGTTTATTGTTTTAAACATTTTTAATAAATATGTTATTATTAAGTATACATTTTTAATGTCAACAGATAACAACAGCAACAATAAACAGCAATTATAATGTTAAATTACAATGTTAATTGTTTTTTCTCCAGATTAGACAACTACAAATGTCTCTACCTTTCTTAAAGTCAAGCAACAAAACAAGAAACATAGCAAGGTAATTTTTGCTAAAAATAAAAATGTCAATACAGTTTTTGAACAGAAAAACACATAAATCCTATTCCAATGCAACAAAATGCTCTTCTCCCAAAAAAAAAACAATCCAACTGTAATAATACTTTTTGAATGTAAATAAACATCTCAATCTTCACATAAATTATATTGCAAAATCTTCACAAATGAATTTTTTTCTCTTAAAAGACAATGACTATTGTAAAAAAGCAAGACTTTCACTTGTTCTTCCATAACCAAAAATAATTGAATTCTATTTCAGGTTAAATATTTACTAATATCAACAACTCCTGAACAATATTTTTTTTTTACTATTTCAGACCACAATAAAAATCGAACAGCTCTACAAAGCCTAAAACCTCAACAAAAAGCTTCAAAAAAAGCTAAGATTCAAAAAAGAATAAACAATAAAATAACTTAACCATATTTCTCTCCCTAGTAAACTTTATTAAAATAACATAAGAGTGATAAAACGCATATCTTTTCACTTTCAGACACAACTCCAAACTAAAGGCATCAAGAATCATCTTTAAAAAAGGTAAGAATCTCGAAATATTTACCAATAAAACAACTTAACCATTTTTCTCTCCCAATAAAGCATTTTTTTAAAGAACATATCAGCAAAATTAGAAATGCAACATGGTTAAAATGTTAAATATAACTTCAAACAGCATTAACTTTAAACAGTATAAAAAAAATGCAGATATTGTACAGTATATTTTTTCTTCAAAACAGATAAACACAATAAATAAAAAAAAAACTAACACAATTTTTATTTCTATTTCAATCCATAACAGAAAATGTCATCTAGTCAAGATGCCAAATACGTCACCTCCAGCCGGGGCAACCGTCTGCTAAAACATAGTGGGTATGTTTATTGTAAGGAGAGACTAACTGAGCCCAGGTGTCATTGGAGGTGTGTGCAATACTACTCATCCCATTGCACAGGCAGAGCGGTTACTCTTGGTGACTCTGTTTTATGGACCACCGAACATAACCACTCTGCCTCTGCAATGGAGATTGAGGTTAGAGAAACAATTAATGAAATTAAAGATATTGCATCCACCTCAAATGAACCCTGTTGTGCAGTTTTGAGGGAGGTAGCCCAACACATTCCACCACATGTTGCTAGTAGTATGCCCACAATTCCTAATCTGATAAGAAAAGTACAACGTAAAAAACAGGCAAGTAACCCACAAAGAGTAACACCCCAAACCTTTCCTGACATAAACATTCCACCTGAACTCTCTGTAACAGTTACTAAAGAACCATTTCTTTTGCATGACAACAAAAACCCTAAAAAAAAATACTGATCTTTAGCACACCCCATAATCTTGTAAGGTTGGAGAACAGTGATATTTGGATGATGGATGGGACTTTAAATCCACGCCCCATCCATTCACCCAAATATACACTATTCACGCATATATTAATAATACAGTAGTTCCCTTAGTTTACAGTTTACTCCCTGATAAACAATCCTCAACATACACTGAATTATTGTCAGTGATAAAAGCTAAAACTTCAAACGAAAGTCCTAGAAAAGTACTAATTGACTTTGAATTACCTATGATTAATACTATTACCAAATTGTACACGGATACCCAAATTCAAGGATGTTTTTTTCACTTTTCTCAGGCTTATTGGCGAAAAATTAAAAAAACATCCTTAGTTGAGGATTATATATCAGATAGCAAACTACAGTTTGAACTAAAAAAACTAACAGCCCTTTGCTTTGTTCCTCCTGACAATGCAGACGAGTACTACACTTCAATTACAGAATCAGAATACTTTACCTCAAACAAAGATAAATTGGCACCCATTCTAAATTACTTTGAAGACACATGGATTGGCCATCTAAGCAGGTCGGGTCGTAGGAGCAAGCCACATTTCCATGTGAAGTGGTGGAACTGCTACTCAACCTGCCTAGAGGGAGGAGCAAAAACAAACAATGCCATAGAGGGATGGCACAACTCCTTCAATAAATCAATTGGTAAACCTCATCCTAATTTCTATCATTTCTTAGAAATTTTGAGGAAGGAGCAAAGTTTCCAAGAAATGAGAATGTCGCAATCATTAACAGGCAGTCTGAACCCACGTATATCAAAAAGAACTAAGGAAATGTTCGAGAGACTATTGGGTGCTATTCAACAGTTTACGTTGATGGTGATTGATAATCTTGCACACATCCTCCATTTCTAACCTACACTATCTTCCTACTTGCCTGTTTTGCCCTAAAAAAATCCCTAATTCATTTTTTTTTAAACAATTTCAAATATTTGTAAAAGTCGGGTCTCCTTACCTTCAGATGTCTTTTTTTTCAACTCTTGGACTTAAGTAGTATCCAATTCTTCACCAAGAGTCCTTTCTCTTTTTAGAAACCATTGCAAATATTCCACATTCCTTTTGGCAAAGCCGCATCCCGAATTAATCTTTTTAAATGTGCACATTACTTTAAAAAATAATATCTGTGCATACCTAAAAAAAATGCACCAAAAAAAAAAATCCCGAAAAAGTGTTGTTTTTTGGCAAAAAACGCAACAAAATCCAACGAAGCAATCCATTCGATTTCAAAAACAATTCCAAATCCATTCTAAGTTCCAAAATCCTTCCACGAAACTCCATCTCGAAAAAATGAAAGTGGCACTTCCAAAATCCAAAAACCAATAAACAATGGTTGTAAAAAAATCCGATCTTCTAATTTCTAAAAAACATGATCTTTTTTTTTAATCATATTAAAAATACATCTAACTGCGACAACGCCAAAATCTTTTTTTTTTAAAAACCTGACGCAAAACGAAAAAAATATACCTTTTGAATCACTTTTGTTTAATAAAGTTTTTAATGTATATATTTTTATTAACTTCGTTAAACAAAATGTGTTACGAAAGAATGAGACCAGATGTGGGCCTACTACTGCAACCTGTTATGGAGTGAATTAGTTGGTTAACACACATTAAAAGTACCAAAAACACATTTAATACATCTATCTACCTCCCTCCTCTCTCCTTACAATAAACTTTACCACTAATGTATGTATTTAAATAATTTAAATTTGTCTTACCTTGACGGAGCTCTCCCTTGCTTCTGATCATAGCGCGACGATCCTCGTAATGATGAAAGTTACGTTTACGCGGCAACGTCATGTCTTTCTGTGAAAATGAAAAAAGGAGATTATCTCCCATTGACTTCAATAAAAAAGCATGGGAACATTTCGAAAAAAAGTTTACAAAAATGTTAATGTACATAAAAATATATATGTTTATTTTTGTAAATTAATATAAATAATAAACTATTTTTTAAATATTTTTGAATATTTTATTTAGAGTACATAGTATTTATATAAATGTTAATAAAATTATTAAATTATTAATTTACATCTCTGGTCTTTCTTCATTTTAAATGTCGTTAAATTATTATATTCTGTTAACATTATATTATAATTATTACTGTTTTTAAAAATTATTAATATTTATATTTTTAACTCTATAATATTTGAATACCTTTTTAACATTTTATTTACTCCTTTTTTTTTAAATCGGAATATTAATTTGTAACCCATGTATAAATAATTTCCTTAATTACTTATAATTTTCTCTAACATTTTACAATTAATATAACTTTTTTAAATAAACCTAATTTTCTTCCCTTTTTACACTAATTTTTTCACAAACTTTTAATGCTATTTTTTAATTTATATATACTCTATTATTAATTTTAATACCAGAGTATTAAAATACATTACCACAACCTTATTTTAAATTATTTAATTTAAATATATTATTCTCCCTTTTATTATCACTATTATCCCAAACATTTAATTATAATATTTTTTTAAAAAGACTCTAGTATTAATTTTAATACGAGTATAAATTTAAATTACCACAACCTTTTTTTAAAATTAATATTTACATAATACATATCTCCATTATAAAATTAATATTTCACAAACTTTAAATTTCCAGATTTTTTTAAAATTACTCTAGTATTAATTTTAATACCTGAGTATTGAATTAAATTACAACTATGTATTAAATTATTTAATATTTATGTAATATAAACCACCCTTTTAATTTCCAAATATGTTTTAAATATATACTGTTTTATAAATTTTAATACCCGAGTATTAAAATAAACTACCACAACCTTTTTTAATATTATTTAGTATTTCTATAATATAAATCTCCCCTTTAATAAATATAAACTATTATTAATTATAATACCAGAGTATTAATTAAAATAGACTAACAAAATACTTACCATACTATACTTACCAATGCGTTGTAATGGCATGCGTTGTAATAGCATGCGTTGTAATGGCATGCGTTGTAAAAGTATGTGCGTTGTAATGGCATGCGATGTAATAGTGTCTGCGTTGTAATGGATGCGTTGTAAATGCATTGCATTGTAATGCCAGCGTTGTAATGGATGTCTCCCGCCCAATTTTACTGCTGTGAGTTCCCATTAAAATACTTGAAAGAATTTAACACCATTTTGGACCCTACAGTTTTAGAATATCCTCTAATACAAAGTAGGCACTTGCAGCAGTATTTGATGAATTGCATTGGATATTGGAACTGTCTGCAGTTTTCAACACCATTTCCCCTGAGGTGCATTTAAATCGGTTACAGAGTTGGAGTCAGAGCCCCGCCCCCAAATGTTCAAAATCTAGGTGGCTCAATTACTTCATCTGATTAGATCCTTTGTCTACATCTTTATGATGTACGCTGATGACACCCAGCTCATTATTCTCCTTGATGCGCTGACCGAATCAAGGCATCAAGTCAGGCTAGTTTGTTAGAATTGGCCAAATGGATGCACTGCAATGCCCTCAAGCTTAGCAATCACAAATGGAAATGTTGGTTTGGGACAATGTAACTATCTGGTCAGGCTAGAGGCCTTTTAACGTTGGGATCCATTTCATTCCCAGCACCACTGTTAAAAATCTCGGCTTTTACATAGATGAAGTGTTTACTTTAAGATTTTTTCAAAATGTTGAAAAAGATTACACATTTTCTCCTGGGATATAACCGTAGACTGGTGTTTCAGGGTCTAAACATTTCTAGACTTGATTACTTCAATAGCCTATATGTTGGAGCTCCTAAGAAACTGCCTGCAAAATTCCAGTTAATCCAAAACACAGCAGTGACTATGATTTATATTCATTGGCAGCAGGTTCATGTTTCCTCCAACAAGACGTCAGCTAAATTGACTCCCCTCTGGAAAACGGAACTCTTTAAAACACTTTTCTTACTCATTGTGCTGTAAATACATTGAGATAGATCCCAAAAATATGTTCTTGATCAATTTTTATGTTCATCACTTGACCACAATCATGTGATTCCCCAGTTAAGGAAAGAGAATGGGTGGCTTCATTTTTCAATTTTTTGTGGCCAAGCACTGGAACATCATCTCTGGCTGTTTGAAAGCCACCTCTAAGTAGTTCATATCATCTTTGAAGACTCTTGTATTTGAGGAGCCAATCACCTACTTACTTGTTCCTAGTTCAAATAGTTTATAAGTGTCAGGGCACACTTCCGGTTGACAGCAGTGCTTTATATAAAAAACATAAGCATACAAGGTGATGCAAGATTGTATTCACCTCCAGGTATTTATTCATGAAAGTCTAGGCTTTCCATCACAAAAGTTAGATAATGCACTTCAAGCCAAATAAACCTAATTATGCACTCAATTACTTAACAGTAATGCTTATTACGGTAAGTCATTGTCACTGTCCTTATATTAGAAGGGAGAGTCCACCTCCGGAGATAGGCGATTCACTCAACTCCACCCTCTTAAGGAGACACTTGCAGCCTTTTACAAATGTATGTATATAATAAGCACAGGGTGGCACAGCAGCGACTGGGAGAAGTACCCTTTCCTCAACCAATATAGAAGGAAACTAGAGAGATCATCACCATGTTCACTATCAGACAGTAAGGGCCTGATTAGGATGTCGTTGGGACTGCCAGCGACAGGCCGTCGTTGGCGGTCCCACCGACATCCAGCTGAGAGGTCTGACCACCGCATTATGATGGGGTTGGTCGGACTGCATCAGTCGGAGGAACCAACCAACACTTCCAACGGACTCCAGGAGCCCGTTGGAAGCATAGTCCCTACAATAGGGTGGTGCCTGCTCAGGCACCGCCATAGGGATTACGATGTCCCTTTCCGACAGCCTTTCCATGGCGGTCCGACCACCATAGAAAGGCTGTCAGAAAGGGAATTTGGGGCCCCTACAGGGCCCCTGTCCCCCCTTGGCCTCTGCTGTGAGGCCAAACATCCATGCCCTGTTTGCCGGGCACCGTGTGGTGCCTGGCACACGGTGCAGGGATGTTTGTAAACATGTCTTATGCCATTGGGGCTTGTGCTGCAGACCTTTTCTGGGCAGCAGCACAAGAAAATTGGCCGGCGGAATGCTGACTACCTGATGGCTGGTCTGTTCCCACCACGATGGCGGGCAGACACTCGTCTGACCACCATCATAATCAGCCCCTAAGTTACTTTGTTGCACCAATTCCTCAGTTCACTGTGCTACTCTGGTGCTTATTTTCAACAAAATGATTTTCTTGAATGAAGTGCTTTTGTAGTGGTAGCGAACAATAATCGTGCCTTGTGGAATTTGTTACAGAACTATTGTAATTTAACAGTTCCTTCATCATTCTATGAATGTGGAATTTTTTTTACCTGCACGTAAAGCAGAAGAGTTTTTTTATTCAAAAATTCAATTCAAAATTCAAATTCAATTCATTCAAATTCAAAGAGTTTTTTTATGCTACCACCTCTCCTGCATGCTTTTGCCGAACACTTCTGCAGGCCGGTTAAGTGCATCGTTTACAGGTGCCAGATTCACAGTCATGCTTTACATGGTAAATAGAACAGTATAATATTGCAGGGCATTTCATTGTCTTCAAATAGTGCAAAAGCTGTCATCCCTGTATAGCAATGTCAAACACAAAACGAGCATTAGCAAAGCCAATATGTTTGGCCATAGCATGCTGGGGGAAGGTTATTTTTAGGTCAAGCCAGGGCAGCGATTGCGCTGCTCTGCGAGGCATGTTGTATTTGAGTATGGTCTTGAAGCTCCGCCCACACTCTGCCCATATTTTACATTGGCTTGTGTCATTGTCCTTTGTAAATGCTGGCTTCTGATTCATTAATAGTCTTGTTAGTCCCTCTTTAGTACCGTCTTGTCTTCATTTGTAACCTCCCATGAGGACTGGCCCTTTTACTTCTGGTGTTACACGGTATGTCTTATTTAGTTGGTTGGTTACGAACAACAGGGGCAGTCCTAAGACCTGAACCAGAAGCAAAGTAACACTAGAATCCAAACAAGGGTTCAAGTATAGCACTCAGAAAAATATAAAGTAACCTCCCAAGGAGGAAATTCATAAGATAAAAAGGAAAAAGAGAGAAAAGAGAAAGCCCAATGTTATTAGGGCACAGGATACCCATGTACAACCTATTTCATTTAAATAGAAAATGTATTACCCAAATTAAACAAACAAAAGCAAACATACGACAATAATGGCGCTCATAGGATTACACAAACAATACAAGAAATACAAATAATACAATGTGTAATCAGACAAAGTGGCTGAGGAACAATGTACAAAGGTGAGGTTCAGAAAAAAACCAGAAGCAACACAGAACAAAAAATGCTTCCTTTTCATTTAGGGCCACATTAAAGCGTCGACGGCGTTTTGACCAAAAATGAACTTAAAAGGTCATCATCAGGACAAGACAATAGACATAAGAGCGTCCAGGGAATTTTCAGTCAAACATCTAAAAAGGAATATGTACAAGGGTATCAAAAATATTAAAGATATCATAGCATGAAAATACTTCTAAGAAAGAATTGTGCAGGAAAGAAATAATGTGCAAAAAGGAAAAGAAGGTCAAAAAATAAGTTGGGACAGAAAGACCCTCACCATAGAAACAGTAAATCGGTGCAGAACCGAAATTAACGTACGGAAAACTAGACCACGTGAAAAAAGAAAAAGATAAAATATATAATCGGAGATTCAAGTACGTCCAGAAAGAAAGAGGACAAGTCTGTTACCTGAATCAGGGATCTCCAACATAGGCAATGCGCAACAGGTGTCGAACTTTGCTTCACAAGGGTAAAGTCTCCCCCTATCAAAGCAAAAAAAGGGGGGGCGCGAGGCGAAATAATTAGACCACCCTGTCAGACATTAATCGAGCACCAGTACAGGAAACAAAGGATTGATGAATTGAACCTACTTGATAATTAATCCGGAAACTAGTACAGATGAAAAATCCACGTGAAGAGGCAAAACTCCTTCCAGTAACAAGCTAGAACGTTCCGTCAAAGAAATTAAACTGTAAAGTGGAAAAGAGAAATTGTAACCGAGAAAGTGGCAACACTGACACAGTGTACCAGACTTTCTAAACTGGATACTTACAACCCCATAGGTTCACGACCGTTTGGGGGTTCAGGAAAGACGCAAAAATCAGAGAGACTTCAGAGGGATATTTTAAGGAGACAGGGCCGGTTAGAATGTTCTGCAATGCCCAAATCTGCAAAGTAAATCACAATGAAAATCGGGGACCTCCAGGGTAATATGAGGTAGTACCCTAAAGGAGATGAACAAAATATACTCTACCTACTTAAGGGTAGTTCAAATGGAGAATTAAACATCCAAGCTGGTGTATGGAATCTCGGTCGGAGGGCTCACCTAGACTAAGGGGCCGATTCCGATTCGGGTCGGAAAACATACCGACCGACTCGGTACGGGAATATAGTCCGACTGACACGTACCGGCGCTGCCCGACCTGCGTAGTACGATGAAATGCATGTGAATCACGACTAACTCGTACGGAACACAAGCTGAACGACGGAACCGCACGGAAACAAGCTATCCAGCCGGGAAACCACGCGAATCGAGCCGACCGACACACACCAGGAATGAACCCGACTGAAACGTACCCGCGAACTCCGACCCGCGCAGTACGATGCAATGCGTGGAAAACCAGACCGAGTCGCACGGAGCCCAATCTGTAAGACCGACACGCATACAAAACCCAGCCGAAGCAACCCAATACTCCGCGACCGACGCATACGCCGCACATGAAACCTAGCAGAAACACAGCGTGAACGACTCGGAGAAGCTCGCACGAGACAACTGCAGCGTCCTACTCGGTCAGAAGAACGTCTCCTACATGCACAAAAAATACAAAGGAAAAAATACAAAAAAAAGGGCCAAACAAGCAATGACAAAGCCAATAAATACTGGGGGGGAAAAACATGGAACAAAGACACACCCACAACTCCACCCATATAAAGGCCACAAATCCCTACCATGATCCTTTGCAAATTCAACTGACCTGCCAGCACAGAACACCATCAGACAGCAACCACAGACACACTCACAGCTCATCCATCACACAAGCCACACACCATTAGCACCTCAACAAATAGCACCCTCACATACACCCAGCAAAACCTACACTCACCCACCCTCACTTGCACACACACACACACACATCAATCACCACCACCACCCATCACCATGCCCCCAAAGAAGAATCCAAAGTTCCTAGACAGTGAATTGGAAGTCCTGGTAGATGAGATCCTCAGGGTAGAGCCACAGTTGTTTGGTACATTGGTCCAACAGACCCCCATGTCCCAGAAAACCAAGATGTGGGAGAGGATCGTCGACAGGATGGACGCACAATCACCATGTTTGCGCACAAAGGAAGACATCCAGAACAGGTGGTATGATGTGCGCAGGAGGGTCAAGGCCCTACGCAAGAAGGATTACACCTTGAGTCATCGCACCGGCAGTGGCCCTCCTGCCAAACCAGTATACCTCAGGCCCTGGGAGGAGAAGGTGCGGGCCATCCTACCACCAGAGAGCGTACATGGACTATCAAACATCCCAGAGCCTGGTGAGTACACAACCAATATACACAATATTGTGTGACAATACACACACATCACTGTCAAGGGGATAGTCAAACCATGCACCCTTAGCAAATCCACAGCAACCAAAAGATAATCACCCCAAGATGTGTATGTTAGTTAGATAAACACAATACATGCCATCTCATAGTGATATGTAACTGTGTCATGACATGTACAAACCTAACAACAAATAGAGCAAGGCAGTGGCACAAATATAACCAACAAACACAGTCAGATATTTTGCCACCATTAGAACACCACCTCACAGGGAAGCTCACTGAAAGGAAGGATTTCTGTGTATGCTGGTGAAGTCAATGTAGCCAATAGCATGATGGGAGTTGTAGTCACAGATATTGGTCACCCTCACAATTGGCCCATCAACACCACTCTGAACCATGCTCACATCACAGGGAGTGGAAAACAACTGACAAGATGGCTGACACTGGGTACTGCTGAGGGGAGCACAAGGCCCTGCTGGGAACTGTGCACCAACCAACAGCAGGACACCACTGTCAGCCATCTTGCCATTGCTGTCACACTCACACACAGTGAAGTCCACTCAAAAGGAAGGAAGTATGGGCATGCTGGGAAGGGGGGTGTAGGCAATAGCATGATGGGAGTGGTAGTCACAGATATTGGTCACCCTCACAATTGGCCCATCAACACCACTCTGAACCATGCTCACATCACAGGGAGTGGAAAACAACTGACAAGATGGCTGACACTGGGTACTGCTGTGGGGAGCACAAGGCCCTGCTGGGAACTGTGCACCAACCAACAGCAGGACACCACTGACTGACATTTTGAAAGCCAACTTGCACTCCCTGCAATGGAAGCACGTTCAATGGTGGGATATCTGGCTGGGTGGGAAGGAGGACTGACAGCTCTGACGATAGTCACCAGCAGCTTTTCTCCCACACCCCCTTAACACAAACTCCACACAACTCACCTGGGAGAATGCAATGCCTCACACTCTAATTAAATATCCCACAAAGAACAACCACACTGGGTTATGCCGTGTGAAGCACAGGGACACTTTTGGGACTTGTAGCCAAACAAACGCCAGGACAACACTGTCAGCCATCCTGTCAGCACAGGCACACTACCCCACAGGGAAGCAGAGTCAAAATGAAGGAAGTATGGGAATGCTGGGAAGGGGGGTGTAGGCAATAGCATGATGGGAGTGGTAGTCACAGCTCAACATCCCCCACCCGCATGGCCCAGCAAGCTCACACTGAAGCATGCACACCTCACAGGGAGTGAAAAGCCACTTCTAAGATGTCTGACACTGGCCTCAGCTGTGGGGAGCACAAGGCCCTGCTGGGAACTGGGCACCAACAAACAACAGGACCACACTGTCAGCCATCTTGCCATTGCTGTCACACTCACACACAGTGAAGTCCACTCAAAAGGAAGGAAGTATGGCCATGCTGGGAAGGGGGTGTAGGCAATAGCATGATGGGAGTGGTAGTCACAGCTCAACATCCCCCACCCACATGGCCCAGCAAGCTCACACTGAAGCATGCACACCTCACAGGGAGTGAAAAGCCACTTCTAAGATGTCTGACACTGGCCTCAGCTGTGGGGAGCACAAGGCCCTGCTGGGAACTGGGCACCAACAAACAACAGGACAACACTGTCAGCCATCCTGTCAGCACAGGCACACTACCCCACAGGGAAGCAGAGTCAAAAGGAAGGAAGTATGGGCATGCTGGGAAGGGGGGTGTAGGCAATAGCATGATGGGAGTGGTAGTCACAGATATTGGTCACCCTCACAATTGGCCCATCAACACCACTCTGAACCATGCTCACATCACAGGGAGTGGAAAACAACTGACAAGATGGCTGACACTGGGTACTGCTGTGGGGAGCACAAGGCCCTGCTGGGAACTGTGCACCAACCAACAGCAGGAAACCACTGTCAGCCATCTTGCCATTGCTGTCACACTCACACACAGTGAAGTCCACTCAAAAGGAAGGAAGTATGGGCATGCTGGGAAGGGGGGTGTAGGCAATAGCATGATGGGAGTGGTAGTCACAGATATTGGTCACCCTCACAATTGGCCCATCAACACCACTCTGAACCATGCTCACATCACAGGGAGTGGAAAACAACTGACAAGATGGCTGACACCGGGTACTGCTGTGGGGAGCACAAGGCCCTGCTGGGAACTGTGCACCAACCAACAGCAGGACACCACTGACTGACATCCTGAAAGCCAACTTGCACTCCCTGCAATGGAAGCACGTTCCATGGTGGGATATCTGGCTGGGTGGGAAGGAGGACTGACAGCTCTGACCATAGTCACCAGCAGCTTTTCTCACACACCCCCTTAACACAAACTCCACACAACTCACCTGGGAGAATGCAATGCCTCACACTCTAATTAAATATCCCACAAAGAACAACCACACTGGGTTATGCTGTGTGAAGCACAGGGACACTTTTGGGACTTGTAGCCAAACAAACGCCAGGACAACACTGTCAGCCATCCTGTCAGCACAGGCACATTACCCCACAGGGAAGCAGAGTCAAAAGGAAGGAAGTATGGGCATGCTGGGAAGGGGGGTGTAGGCAATAGCATGATGGGAGTGGTAGTCACAGCTCAACATCCCCCACCCGCATGGCCCAGCAAGCTCACACTGAAGCATGCACACCTCACAGGGAGTGAAAAGCTACTTCTAAGATGTCTGACACTGGCCTCAGCTGTGGGGAGCACAAGGCCCTGCTGGGAACTGGGCACCAACAAACAACAGGACCACACTGTCAGCCATCTTGCCATTGCTGTCACACTCATACACAGTGAAGTCCACTCAAAAGGAAGGAAGTATGGGCATGCTGGGAAGGAGGGTGTAGGCAATAGCATGATGGGAGTGGTAGTCACAGCTCAACATCCCCCACCCACATGGCCCAGCAAGCTCACACTGAAGCATGCACACCTCACAGGGAGTGAAAAGCCACTTCAAAGATGTCTGACAATGGTGCTCTTTTGTGGGGAGTACCAGGCCCTGCTGGGAACTGGGCACCAACCAACAGCAGGACACCACTGTCAGCCATCTTGCCATTGCTGTCACACTCACACACAGTGAAGTCGAGTCAAAAGGAAGGAAGTATGGGCATGCTGGGAAGGGGGGTGTAGGCAATAGCATGATGGGAGTGGTAGTCACAGCTCAACATCCCCCACCCGCATGGCCCAGCAAGCTCACACTGAAGCATGCACACCTCACAGGGAGTGAAAAGCCACTTCTAAGATGTCTGATAATGGTGCTCTGTTGTGGGGAGCACAAGGCCCTGCTGGGAACTGTGCACCAACCAACAGCAGGACACCACTGACTAACATCCTGAAAGCCAACTTGCAGTCCCTGCAATGGAAGCACGTTTCATGGTGGGATGTCTGGCCTGGGGGGAGGAGGAGTGCTAGCTCCGACTACAGCTACCAACAGGCCCTTACACACACACCACTTCCACTAACTCCAAACAACACACCTGGGACCATGCCCTACAAGAGAGTGAGTGAAAAGCCACTTCCAAGATGTCTGACAATGGTGCTCTGTTGTGGGGAGCACAAGGCCCTGCTGGGAACTGTGCACCAACCAACAGCAGGACACCACTGACTGACATCCTGAGAGTCAACCTGTACCCACTGCAAGTGTGGCATGCTTCATGGTGGGACAACTGGGCTGGGGGGAGAAGGAGGTCCGGATGTCAACCAAATACCACCAATGCTGGTCATGCACACACCTCAACATCCACATAGAAATGCATCAGGTTGGCAGGACAATGAGCCACACCAATATCAACCTCTGACTGTGACAACTTAGGACAATGCAATGTACAGGGCCGCATCCAGAGGTACAGTCACAACTGTCATGTGTTTGAACCATTGATGCCTGCAGAAACATAACATACATTGTGTGTCTCTTCCAAAAACAGGTGATGATGGGGACACAGCAGCAGATGAGGAGGAGTCCCTGTCCCAGGCTCCGGGGGACCCTGAGCTCTCTGGTGTGGAACAGCCTCTGCCCTCATCGGATGGCGAAGACCAACCTGGCACCTCCGGTGGGAGTCATCATGCAGCACCAGCAGGACCACCATCTGCACCCCCTGCACCCATTCCTCCAACATCTGCCAACACACAGACCACCCCCGCCGACACAGACAGACCAAGGACACTCAATGACAACAGCAGAGGGACCACAGCCCACCGTGAAGCAACGGACAACAACCCCAGTACCAACATCCAAGGGGGCCGAGGGTCACCTGTGCATGCCACGGCAGCTCCCGCACGTGTGTCCAGGGGTGGTGGTAGGGGTGGTAGGCAGAGGTCGCTGTTTGCAGAGGGGTCTGGACTGCATGATGACCCACAACTGGCATGCATTGCTGAGGCATACCAGAATAGCACCGGAGAGGTCAGCCAGGTAGTGGGGATCCTCAAGGACATTCAACAGCAGCAGGCTGCCCATCATGCCCGCTTGGACTCCCACATGTCCCGTGTGGAGACACACATGTCTGGCATGGAGTCCAAGTGGGACACATTGGAAGAACTGACAGCGGTGCAGAGGGACATATTGACATGCCTCCGCCAGATTAGCACCAACATGTCCACACCTCCCTGTGTGCCCACAACATCTGGTGCCGCAACAACTGCAACTGCCACAGGGAGGGAGGATGACTCTGGTGGAGAGTCCTCTGCACCACAGTGGCCTGCACGTGAGGGTCCCCCCAGAAAGAAGAGGGGTCGTCCGAGGAAGGACAACTGAGAGGCCGATGGCCATGTACATCCCCCAGGAACCTAACACCTGTTCTGGAAATTCTCCTTTGTGTGCAAACTGTTCACCCTGTCGAATGCAACACAACTCTCCCACATGACATGGGGAGTTTAAGTTGGACTAATGTATCAGATGACTGTGGACTTTACTCAGGACATTTCTGCTACCAACACTTCCAACTCATCTGGGAACTTTGGATTACAATACCAATGTACAGCACCCACCATCCTGTGCACTATCCTCACACATGTATGTAATAAACTCACTAATACACCATACTTGCCTCTGTTGTGATTCCAACGTTGTTTTTGTCATGGAGATGATGATCTGCTAAATGACACTGTGCATGCTAACTGCCACAGCAAGTTCAACACCGTCATGTGAGTCATGGCGACGTGACACATATGAGGGAGACACACCACTAGGGCTACACAACACATAGACACCAGGGCCATCTGACTCATCGCCTACACTGATGTTGCCAGGAAATACAGTGGAATGCACAGACACCACACCTATTCAGAGTCTGTGTTAACTAGCCCACAGGTGCAGTAAGCAAATGTCAGTCAGATGTGTGACCACAGACAACGCACATCCCAAAGTGAAGCACAGGTTTATTACACATTTGCAACATGTTGTTTCCACTACAAATGCAAGGTAATCCCATGTGGCAGTGGCCACACAGTCAAAAAGTGTAGAAGAAATAAAGTCCAGGGGTGTGTGGCACATCACCTGTAGGGAAACGACTGCTGCCACCCTGAAAGCTGAATCATGGTGTCGGGGGGTCCAAGTTGACCAAACAACTCTGTAAGCACCCTGTGAAGGACAGACATGACACACAGTCAAAAGCACTGAAGAACAGGACAGAACTGCAATACTCATGCCCAATACATGTCACAAGATACCTACACAAAACCAAGTTAGCATGTCAACACTGTTGGGGAGTACAGACTACCTGTAAGGACACATCGCTGCACGCATCCAGTCAAGTAGCACATGGCCACACTCAAACAGCACCAGAGCACCACCCACACATATCATGCAAACTCACATCATTGACATGACAACTCTCTGGATACTCACATTCAGCTGAAGAAGTTGATGATGAGCTGTGTGCGGACATCATTCTCATCATCATCATCATCACTGGCATCGTGGCCCAGGCCAGGATCCTCCACAGGTGGCGGATGTTGGTCATCGTCATCCAGGATGAGAGGCAACTCCTTCTGCACTGCCAGGTTGTGTAGCATGCAGCAGACGATGACAATCTTGCACACCTTTGCTGGGGCATATGGGAGGGCCCCTCCTGTCTTGTCCAGGCAGCGGAAGCGGCTCTTCAGGAGACCAAATGTCCGCTCGATCACTCTCCTGGTCCAACCATGTGCCTCATTGTAGCGCATCTGGGCTGCTGTCACAGGGTTCCTGAGGGGTGTCAGCAACCACGGCATGTTGGGGTATCCGGAGTCACCTACAGACAGACAATTGCACATTAGCTGAGTTGGAAAAGAGGGCGGAATACAACATAGCAGAACACACACAATGGTACAAAGTCAGTACACACCGACAAGCCAGGCACGCTGGTTCTGCATCTGTGACATCATCCTCGGGATGCGACTACTCCTCATCACGTAGGCATCGTGTGCCGAACCGGGGAAACGGGCACACACATGTGAGATGCTCATATCTGCAAGACATACCACCAGAGCATTGACCGAATGATAATGTTTCCTGTTCCTGTATGTCTGCTCATGTGCCTGTGGTGGTACCAAAGCCACATGTGTCCCATCAATGGAGCCAATGACATGTGGCATCCTCCCCAGGGCATAGAAGTCACTCTTGACGTCAGTGAGTTGTTGACGTTTAGGGAAATAGATGTACTGGTTCAGGTATCTCAAAATTGCCTCCAAAACATTGCGTAGCACACGGCTGAACATGGTCTGTGACATCCCACCAGCAGACGCCACAGTGTGTTGAAAGGTACCGGTGGCAAAGAAGTGTAGGGCTGCCATCACCTTCACCTTGGGGGTCAGCGCTGTAGGGTATGGCCGGCCAGGTTGCAAATGTGGGGCCAACCGCACCGCCAATTCCTCAATCAGCGCCCTGTTGAAGCGGTACCGTCGGATGCAGTCACGTTCCACCATCGTTGCAAGGTCAGGGAATGGTCTATGGACAGCTGGTGCCCTGCAGTGCATGGGTGAAGAAAGAAAGATTGTCAGTCACCCCACATATGTGCCATTGACCATACTCAATATCACATGATACATCATTACGAGACACAAGTACCTGATGTGTGTGCCATTCTGTATGGACATATATGGCACCTACATGGCCAACATCTAACATCACAGTTCAACATGTGTTGACAACAAGTTCCAGGTTGTGCTATGGGAAATCATTAGGCTGTGTCACAGTACCCATTTACTGCTGTCACGTTCCAAACACACACCACAGTGACATGTGAGGACAGATGTGCCACAGGCATCACAGCTCATTGACAGGTAGATTCCCAGGGACCCTGTATTGCCACATGGACACTGGCATGACATGGCGTATCATGTACACGTCAGCAAAACAACCATGACTCCCACAGGTAGTGGCCCCTGTTGCCTCTGCAGGACAGACATGGACGTCTGTGACACACACACGCACAACATCAAAGTCCATGCACAAACAACGTGGATGTGGAGTCTGTCTCCCATTGTGCACATGGAATCAGAGACATCGGAAACACAACATGCACACAGACTGTGGAGGGCCATCACTATTGTGGCAATGGGTCACCCTGTGACGTACATACCTTCCCACATGGGACTCAGGGGGTATGTGACATGACATACACATACACAACCTGGAAATGTGACCATGCCACATGCTATGAAATGAACAGTTGCACATCACAGTGGTCATGTGCACAACACACAAAGGATTCTGTCCCCATGAACACGTGCACAGCCTGGGAGTGGCTGCCCCCAAGTGCCACCCAAAAAACCACATGGTGACCCCCATACACAGAAAGGTAATGCTGCCTTACATGCCTTAGGATACAGTGTGGACAGGCTGTGGTGTTATAGGTGTGCCTGGCAAGTAAATGTGGCTGGCATACGTTCACCAGTGACAAGCATGGTAACATATGCGAGTGACTTGTACAGGGACGCGTTGTACAGCAATGGACCGATCCGTGCGCACGCATTGGACATTGCATATGATGTGAGCGGGTACGCGTTGTACAGCAATGGACCGATCCGTGCGCACGCATTGGACATTGCATATGATGTGAGCGGGTACGCGTTGTACAGCAATGGACCGATCGGTGCGCACGCATTGGCCATTGCATATGATGTGAGCGGGTACGCGTTGTACAGCAATGGACCGATCGGTGCGCATGCATTGGACATTGCATATGATGTGAGCGGGTACGCGTTGTACAGCAATGGACCGATCGGTGCGCACGCATTGGACATTGCATATGATGTGAGCGGGTACGCCTTGTACAGCAATGGACCGATCGGTGCGCACGCATTGGACATTGCATACGATGTGAGCGGGTACGCGTTGTACAGCAATGGACCGATCCGTGCGCACGCATTGGACATTGCATATTATGTGAGCGGGTACGCGTTGTACAGCAATGGACCGATCGGTGCGCACGCATTGGACATTGCATATGATGTGAGCTGGTACACGTTGTACAGCAATGGACGATCCGTGTGCACGCTTTGGACATTGCATATGATGTGAGCGGGTACGCGTTGTACAGCAATGGACCGATCCGTGCGCACGCATTGGCCATTGCATATGATGTGAGCGGGTACGCGTTGTACAGCAATGGACCGATCGGTGCGCACGCATTGGCCATTTCATATGATGTGAGCGGGTACGCCTTGTACAGCAATGGACCGATCGGTGCACACGCATTGGACATTGCATATGATGTGAGCGGGTACGCCTTGTACAGCAATGGACCGATCGGTGCGCACGCATTGGACATTGCATATGATGTGAGCGGGTACGCGTTGTACAGCAATGGACCGATCCGTGCACACGCATTGGACATTGCATATGATGTGAGCGGGTACGCGTTGTACAGCAATGGACCGATCCGTGCGCACGCATTGGACATTGCATATGATGTGAGCGGGTACGCGTTGTACAGCAATGGACCGATCGGTGCGCACGCATTGGACATTGCATATGATGTGAGCGGGTACGCCTTGTACAGCAATGGACCGATCGGTGCGCACGCATTGGACATTGCATATGATGTGAGCGGGTACGCGTTGTACAGCAATGGACCGATAAGTGCGCACGCATTGGACATTGCATATGATGTGAGCGGGTACGCGTTGTACAGCAATGGACCGATCGGTGCGCACGCATTGGCTAGGGCCTGGCATGGCAACGGACGCGTTTTCGAAGCTTTAACGAGTCTGATGCAGTGAATTCAGTTGGCCAGCCACAACAATGTTGCAAATTCATGGGTGTCATGAAGTTTAACTTTAGAAGGATGCTGTGGGCGTGTATAAGTGGTGTAATTCCATGGATTGGCCAGATTCAGAAGATGCAAACGACTTGGACCTATCACTTTGGACACATGGGACAGTATCTGCCTCTGCAGCACACATATAATGCTGGCTGTTCCCCTGAGAGCTCACTTGCCTGCACTACATGCTCCAGGACGACATCTGCCACCAACACTGCTGCTGTCTCTGCATCCTCTGGCTACTGCAATGGCACGTACTGTGGAGAGAGCCCCAGCCTTCACCACTGAGGAGAACCAGGCCCTGCTGGACAGCCTCCTTCCACAGTACAGCAAGCTGTATGGGAAACCAGGGGAGCAGGTGAGTGTGCTGTCCACTGCCTTACTAAATGTGCATGTTGTCTGACTAGCAAGACTTACAGTGTGCACACCACTGGCTAGCATGCTCACTGAGTAGTTCTCACCCCCCAAAGTGTTTAGTTACATGCACTGAACAGGTATAGTGCAGTAACAGTGCATTCCAACAAGGTTTTACTTCCAAGGCAATGATACCATGTAGTAACTGTTGGCAAACTGTTCATAGCCATCGTTGCACTGCCTGTGTACATCATATGCCCCTGTGATTGAGACATGTATATCCAACTGTGTGATGCACGGATATGTTGCATGTGTAGTAATGGCCTTTTCACTTTGTCATCCTCACAGGTTGATGCCCACCAGAAGCAGGAAATCTGGCTGACCATCGCCCGGGCAGTAAGATCCGTGGGGGACTACAAGCGCCGGATCCGCAACTGCCAGAAGAGGTGGCAGGACCTTCGGGACTGGACCCGGAGGATCGCAAGGGTCCAGCTGAAGCTGTCGCCTCCTCGCAGGAAGGGCGGACACCGGACCCTGACCCCCCACATGCTCAGGATCCTGGCGGTGGTCTTCCCTGACCTGGATGGGCAGCTGAAGGCCAGACAGCAGCAAGGAGGGGGTGAGTCCATGACTGCACTGTGAACTTTGTCTGACATGCTATGTGCCCTCCTCTGGCCTGGTTAAACTTCCACAGTACATCAGTCTTGTGGTCCAGGACCCATGTCCCTCAATTGTGACATGCCCACTCCTCATCTGATACCCAGGTGTGGCCCTTACAGTCAGGAAATTGTGTCACTTGGGTACTGTGTCCTTGCATTTTGCTTAGCTCAAGGTGGGGGACAGCATTTGTTCCCGTAACTTTGTGGTGGGCTTCATGGGTGGGTCAATTGCTTACACAATGCCTGAGTTCTGACATGTAATCTGCGTGTAACTTTGATATGTGGTCCAATTGCTGATCTGACTCACCACATGTGCCTGGGGTATTTGGCACATGTTTGGGCCTCAGGAGTATGTATATCAAGTGTGTCACACATGCTTAGCCACCTGCCTACTGGCCAGGGCTCATCCCTCTTTCACGTGGAGCAGGACAGTCATGCCTACTCCAGGGCATACAATACACTCTGTACTCCCACTCCCGTGTATCAGCTGACACGTTGTGCTCAGTGAAATGTTCCCTCAGGTGTCTGCCTCTGTGTCATTGTGCTGTGGCTTCGTTGTCAGGACTACTGGGGTGTTTATCGGTTAGGGCTCAGCATACCATCTGAGATGTGACCATGAGAGACGATACTTGTGTGACTTATAGGTGTTTGATCACTTGACTGTGCAGACTGGTGTATGCGACTGTGAAGTTCAGGCAGCTGTTTTTCATTCACAGCAGACTGTGAGGTGCTCAGGTTCAGAGAGTTGTGTTTCATGTCTCCCATATGTCCAATTGGTATGACGTGGACAAATAAGAGTTCAGATGATGTGGTTTGTGGGGGATGGACATGTGCACTTGTCAGCTACAGAACTTGCATTCCCCATGACCTAGGATTGTGACACAGTGCAGACTGTTGTTGGCTGACTGCCCTCCCCATGTGACTGGAGACAGTGATGTATGACTTTGCAGGCATGCCTGTGCCATGGCATTAAACTTCCTAAGAGTGATCCTGCAGGGGAGTGACATGTGCTACATGCACCCCATTGTGGCATTGACTATCAGGACATGGGTGCATCATGGTGTCTGGTGCTGGTATGCATCACATGCATTTCAAATTAGACTCTGGCCATCCCTTTATCCGGACACCTGTACTGACTCAGTGGCAAGAGATGTGATGTGTGCATGTTCACATACTTCACCGTGTTCTCTGCAATGTCCAACAACTGTGTAGGTGGTGCATGTGTCCACACTGGGCTATTACCATCCGACAGGCACCAGACATATGGGTGCAAGGCCAGGAGGGGTGTGAGTGCCATGGTTGACCATCAGACTGACAATTGGCTTCTCCTAATCTGTGTGAGCACTTTTGGCAATGTTCAACTAAGGATGCCAGGGCTTGCTCTGTAATGTGCTGTACTTACTGTGGTGTGTGTGGTCAGTGCAGGTGACTGATGTTTGTCTGTTTCCCTAATTGTTTGCAGATACATCCACGGCCACAGGAGGGGACAGCTCCATGGACCAGGAGGAGTTGCAGAGCCAGACTGGGTCAGCAGCCGATGAGTGGTCGGAGGGACCCAGTGGCACGGAGGGCGAGGGGAGCCACACCGAGGAGTCCTCAGCACCATCCACCTCAGCTGAGGACCACAGCAGCTCGGAGGATGACTCCCTTGTGGAGGCGGGTGTCAGCAGCCACCACACCCCAGCTAGTATGGCTGGCCCCGCCACCACCACCACCACCACCACCGCCCTCCCATTGGCTCCCATTCCAGAGGTCCGTGGAGGCTCCCGTGTTCGGGATCGTGTCTCCTTCATGCCAGGCACCGCACCCCCTGCCCCTGTGTCCCCTGCTGCCCTGAGTGAGGAGTCTGTGTACTTACTTTGCCAGCTCCATGTAGGGCAGACAGCAATGCTGAGTGTCCTCCATGCACACACCACTCTGTTGACACAGCTGCTGTCGTTCATGGAGGGCATCTCATCGGGCATGTCTGCCCTACAGAGGAGCAATAAGTCCATGGACTCCTCCCTGACGGCAGCAGTGTCCCTCCTCCAACAGTCCCTCACCCCTCCTACCTCTGCCCCATCCACACTTCCTGGCACCCTACCTGTCCCAAGCACATGCACACCTGCACAATCACCCAAACACACAGACACGAGCAGCACAGAAACACCCAAACAAAGTCAAAACGTGCACGCAAGCATCCTCAGGGGACTGATACCACACCCACAGGGGATGGGGAACAGACACACACACAGGCATCCACAGTCACTTCGCAGTCCTCCAAATCCTCTCCCTCCAAGACCCCTTCCCTTGCCTCACCTGAAACCCCACCTAAGAAGCAGCTCTTCCTCTGTGACCCCGGCCTTTTCCCCTCCGATCCAGCTGATCCAGCATACAGGGGGAAGAGGAAGTCCACCCACACAGAGGGGAGTGCCCCTCACCCCCGGACACCCTCCCCCAGGCACAGACAAACTGAGGCCCCCACCCGCAAGTCCCCCCGGACCCGAAAGTGCAAGACCCCGCCACCGCCCTGCAGCTCAACCACACAGTCTCCTTCCTCCATCCCTCAGGCCCCCACAACACAGGTTCCCCCACCACACCCTGCCCCAGGTTCCCCCACCCACAGATACATCATCCCCAAAATGATCCGGTCTTCTCCCCCTACCACTTGCTCTTCCAGCCCCACACCCCCCGTTGCACATGTTTGTGCCACTGGTGTGGAGACCGTGTCCTCCCCCTCTGTCCTGCCCACCTTACCTGAACCCCATTCTACTCCCCTGGAGATAGGCACTGCAGTGGAGTCCACTACCACCCCGTCTGACTTGGGCACTGCAGTGGGGAACCTGTCCACTCCATCTGGCCAGCCCACTGCAGTTGTGCCGGCACCCACACCATCTGACTCATGCCCCCCAGTTGTGCCGGCACACACCATGTCAGACACCTCCTCTGCAGTTGTCAGTGACTCTCCAGCACCAGCAACCCCTTCCCTGCCTCCTTCTGGTGAGCCCTGATCCTGTCCCTGCGGTGCCTGGCCTGCCCCCCCGTATGCCCCTCCGAGTGGAATGTCCCTGGTCCGTAGCAGTGCAGGCAAGCAAAGGGTGACATCTGCCACTTTCACCCTGTTTGGACTTTACTGATGGACTGGCCATTGGCCTTTGTCTTTTTCAGGACTTTCTATTTTACACCCACATATGCTGAATAAAGCTACTTTCTGTTCTCTAGTGGTTTTGCTTCAGATGTACATGATGTTGATGATGCTAACCATGCCCTTGCTGCAGTGATGGTGATTTTTGATATCAGGAAAATGAAGTGTTACTGTGCAGGACCCCATGTGGTCCAGGGGGAATGTGTACTATCCTGGTGTGTATCCATGTCATCCTTTGCAGCAATATGAGGGTGTCATGTTTTCAATATTTGCCAATGGGATTTCCTACATTTATTTGCAATATCACATCTGTGGCTTACACCCCTGCACATCAGTTGTGCTTGCCATTGTTCAATTTGTCTATTTCCCTGACCGTGTGACCATCTCCACTGGACATGCAAGTTTGGGCATCAATGGGGAAGAACTCATCTGTGTTATCAGTGCAACTTGCTATACATGTGTGTTGGATCTGTGCAGATGATTTCGGTGACACTCCCATGACCAGGCTGATGTGACGAGAGCCTTCATTTTGTGCTAATTGTTGACTGAGTGACCAAGTGTTCTGCTGACATGATAGAGCCCTGCAGAGACAACGTATGGCACAGCTTTCCTTACACAAGAGTGGAGTCCCCTCATGGCAGCGTGTAATTCCGTGACATTGCCTGAGCCCAAGGTGTGTGTTGTGTGAGCATGTCTGTGTGTGTTCACTTCCATTTTGCTACGCAGGCTGGGATCCCTAGTGATGTTCCTGTTTGTGATGCTTGCTGAGTTGACCTATGTTCCCCCCAAATCTTCGCCCTGGGTTCTCTGGGATGTGGGTGCATGGCACATTACTGGTCATCAGGGTGTCATCCATAGGTGTGTTTGCTCTCAGGGCTGAGTTTGTGGGCAAACGCAGATGAGACAGTCAGGATTCCCCTTGGCACTTGTTGGTTACACAAGTCATGTAATTTACAGTTTGTGGTAGCTTTCAGTGATTGTGACACGTTGTGTGTGTGACTGCTGCCACTCCTCAGGGTCAGAGCTGCAATGTTGGAAGTTGTCTATGTGTGTTCTTTGTGGGTGACCTTGGCTTCTTCATTGGTGTGTGACTGTGGCCGGGATCCCATTGGTTGGTGTGGATTTGACGTCATGCCCATGTACAGCGTACTGTGCAGTGTGTCAGACATTCACGAGTCTTGTTGACTGGCCATGTGTGATGGGTTTCTGCACCTTAGTTCCCACCACCACCCCTGGGATTGTCATGGGTGCATGTGCAATGTCACCAGTCCATGTGAGCTTCACTGCTGCACATTGGTGGAGATCAAGGTGTGTGGTGTTGAGTGTGTGCAAATGAGAGTTGTTGCACGGCTAGACCCCTACCTCCATATTGGCCTTGGCTGACAGGCCGTGCTGATTGATTTGTGCTTGTGTAGGTGTGATGGTAGTTTGTTGCTCAGGGCACATGACTGTGATTCACAGTGTGAACGACATCTAGCTTTGTCATCACAGTGGGATTATCATACAGGCCAAGGTCACCACAATGTGGGGTCCCTGGGGGTAGTGCTGTGGTGGGTCTGTCTCTTGCTGTGTTAGTTGCTGTTCCTACAAGCTTGTGTGACATGTGTAATTTGGGCTCCCTCTCATCTAACAATGCCTGATTGCCCACATAGGGGAATCCGATCCATGAGTTACTTTTGTGTGGCACTGTATACACATCTGTGTAATTGGGATTCAGGCCTCCTCATGTGTTGTGTGATTGCCTGGGGACACTGGCACACCCCCCATCATCTGTTGTGTTTGATATGCAGTGTGAGGCTGCCTGTTTGTGTTTGTGCATCTGCACCACTGCATTGGCATATCTTTAGTGTGCCATTGGCTGTATGTTGTTTGGTGGGTTTCCCCTGCTGTCCCTGGGACTCCTAGGTCATCAGTCAGCACAATGATCATGGTTTGTATGTCCCATTGCTGCCATGGTATGGTATTTCTTCACCTCACATATACAGTCTCCACAGGATATCTACATTTGTGTGTCCATTGGTGCAGATATGTGGGTCTGCATTATGATGGGCACTTCTGTCATTGTGTTATTGATGAATGTTGACAATGTCAGCCCCCATGGGTGATGTTTGTCTGCACATGGCCAAAGGTATGTCTTATTTGCACTGCACTGTTTGCCTCACCCAATCTATGTTGCTATGGGACACAAGCACTACTATGCCACAGATGTGTTTGTTGTTCTGTGACCAGGAATCATCCATGCTGTTTGGCATTTGCAGCTTTTTCCATGACAACACTTACATTTTGGTCACTGTAATGATGGGGGTTTAGACCACATTGCCACAATGTTCAAAATGTGCTTCAGCTGTGGACCCCACACTTACCTTTTGGTCACTGTGATGATGGGGTTTTAGACCCCATTGCCACAATGTTCAAAATGTGCTTCAGGTATGGGCCCCACACTTACATTTTGGTCACTGTGATGATGGGGGTTTAGACCCCATTGCCACAATGTTCAAAATGTGCTTCAGGTATGGACCCCACACTTACATTTTGGTCACTGTGATGATGGGGTTTAGACCCCATTGCCACAATGTTCAAAATGTGCTTCAGGTATGGACCCCACACTTACATTTTGGTCACTGTGATGATGGGGGTTTAGACCCCATTGCCACAATGTTCAAAATGTGCTTCAGCTATGGACCCCAAACTTACCTTTTGGTCACTGTGATGATGGGGTGTTAGACCCCATTGCCACAGTGGTCATGGTCTGCTTGCATTGTGGAGGCCACACACATTTATGTGTGACACATGTGATAGGGGGTCACATTGTATGTTCAATGTCATGTTCAGTGTTGTAGGCATTTGACACAGACTACACACGCTTGTCATGGTGTTGGGGGGATGTGTTTTTCAGACATTCCTTATGTTGGAGTATGCTGGTTGTGTCATGCATTACCCGTCCTATGAGTAGGGGTGGTGTGGGTGGTAGGCATCCAGCACCCATGAGTAGGGGTGGTGGTAGTGGTGGGCATCCATCCCCCTATGAATGGGGATGGTAGTAGTGACAGGCATCCAGGCCCCCATGAGTAGGGGTGGTGGTAGTGGTAGGCATCCAGGCCCCCATGAGTAGGGGATGGTAGTAGTGACAGGCATCCAGGCCCCCATGAGTAGGGGTGGTGGTAGTGGTAGGCATCCATCCCCCTATGAGTGGGGATGGTAGTAGTGACAGGCATCCAGGCCCCCCTGAGTAGGGGTGGTGGTAGGCATCCAGCCCCCCCCTGAGTAGGGGTGGTGTGGGTGTTAGGCATCCAGCACCCATGAGTAGGGGTGGTGGTAGTGGTGGGCATCCATCCCCCTATGAGTGGGGATGGTAGTAGTGACAGGCATCCAGGCACCCAGGCCCCCATGAGTAGGGGTGGTGGTAGTGGTAGGAATCCAGGCCCCCAAAAGTAGGGGTGGTGGTAGTGGTAGGCATCCAGGCCCCCATGAGTAGGGGTGGTGGTAGTGACAGGCATCCATCCCCCTATAAGTGGGGATGGTAGTAGTGACAGGCATCCAGGCCCCCATGAGTAGGGGTGGTGGTGGTGGTAGGCATCCAGCCCCCCCTGAGTAGGGGTGGTGGTAGTGTTAGGCATCCAGCACCCATGAGTAGGGGTGGTGGTAGTGGTAGGCATCCAGGCCCCCATGAGTAGGAGTGGTGGTAGTGACAGGCATCCATCCCCCTATAAGTGGGGATGGTAGTAGTGACAGGCATCCAGGCCCCCGAGTAGGGGTGGTGGTAGTGGTAGGCATCCATCCCCCTATGAGTGGGGATGGTAGTAGTGGTAGGCATCCAGGCCCCCATGAGTAGGGGTGGTGGTAGTGGTAGGCATCCAGGCCCCCATGAGTAGGGGTGGTGGTAGTGGTAGGCATCCATCCCCCTATGAGTGGGGATGGTAGTAGTGGTAGGCATCCAGGCCCCCCTGAGTAGGGGTGGTGGTGGTGGTAGGCATCCAGCCCCCCCTGAGTAGGGGTGGTGGTAGTGGTAGGCATCCAGGCCCCTATTGGTGTGTATGGCATTGGTGATAGCCATCCCGCCCCTATGGTTCTGCTGTTGCCAGTGTGCGTCATTCCTGCATCCCTATGTGTGTGTGACATATTACGGGTACGTGTCGTTTGTTTGTGTTGTGGGTGTTTGACTTACCGTCTGCGCCGTACGCGTCCGTACCGGTCCCGGTAATAGATGTAGTGTATTGGTAGGACCTGCGCGATGGGATTCATGGTTGGTTCGTCTTGTTCAGGTTTCTCGTGGCTTTGACTCGTACTCGTCGCTGGCTTGTTCGTCTCCTCGCCGTGGATCGTCTTGTGGCGCGAATCGGAGCTTATGTACAGCTCTCCCGGATGCTCTGACGTGCCGGGCGTAGCGACGGGTTCGGCACGTACGGAAGGCGCATTGTACTAGTCCGGCCGGAAGGTGCTGTGTATTTGGATCCGTGCGACTCGATTCGGCGTTTACAGACCCGGCTCGGGTGGGGAACAGGAGCTGAAATGGGTAAGTACGGCTCGCTTGGAATCTGTGCTGTTATGCGCATCGTACTTGCTCGTTCGGACGACTGTTCGAATCGGTCGGGAAACACGCGTTCGGCTTGGTTTTTTTCCGGACAAATGGTGTTAGGTGCGCTTCCGGCCGAGATCGGAATCGACCCTTAAGAGTGTGCAGAAATCGGTATTAGAAAATGTAAAAACTGTAAATTAATACAATGACTAACAGCCTAAGGATTTACAATGACCAAGATTGAGAACCTGAGGTTATTAAAAGAAGTGTCCCGAGTGTACAGAAAACACTCCATAACACTGGAATCAGGTGGAGTTGGTTAAAGGATATTGGAGCAAGAAGCCTCATCTGGAGGATGCTACATAAGTATACCAATTATTTTATATTATATCATATCAATGTAACAAGGGAACTGAGTCCAATATTCAAAGAGATAAGGAGTGAGAGGCTAGGATCCCGGCTCCATATTGTTAATTACAAATGTCATAAAGGGCGAAATAAATAATGTACCGAAACAAGAACAAATCATGACTTACTGCCCCTCTTAGAAGCGCCCGGTCCCACCAGCATGACGTGCAAAAACTATTCCGAACGACAAGTCGGAAAGAGTGAAGCAGAACGAACGCCGAGCAATTATAGAGTTCAGTGTTTAAACATGAAAAGCGGACTGACGATCTCGTGGTGGCCGGAGTCAAAATAAGCGTCAGCCATTTTGGAGCAGGGAAGTAAACTGACGGTCACATAAGATGTAAAGGTCGAATGTGTCGGCCATGTTGAAACGAAAGAGTGGTACCTTGCTACCTGACCCAAAAACGGGGGACCAGTGCCTTCCAAAAACGGTATGGACAATTTCTCTTTTGGAATCATATGAAAGAGGAAGGAATTCCAAAACTAGCAAAAGCCCCATCAAATCAAGGGGGATATCAAAATGAATATCACTGGACGTGTGTTGCGAAAATGGTGGGTTCGGGTACATCGTAAATAGTAAAGGATGTACAGGTTATAGGTGACCTCTTGGTTCAGGCTGCCTTACCTACCACTGATCCTCCTGATTTGACCACACTATGGGGTCTTAATAAGATTGTGGTCCACTACTGTTGTGGGAACTGCCTCATGTGTGACTCTACTTTTAACACCAAACAGTTTATACACGGCGCAGTTACTTATGATTTATGTGACCACACTAACTGCAATTCACAAAATGTGGTCTATGCCATTTGGTGCCCCTGCCAGCTAATTTATGTTGGGCAAACCACTCAGCGAATCAAGGTTTGTTTGTCTCAGCACAAAAGCCGCATTAGATGCAAGAACGAACATGCCCCCCTTGTATCTCATTTTAATGAATACAATCATGCGCCTTCTGAACTACGCTGGCAGGTGATTGAAATGATCAAAAGGCCTCCGAGAGGTGGGGACATTGCAAATATACTGAATAAATCGGAATGCCGTTGGATCCTCCGATGCTACAGCATTAACAAAGGTTTGAACACCCTTGAGGAGTGTAATACCATAATATCTGGATGAGTTTTACCTTTACATTTCCCTTTGTTGCCCTACTATGCTGTGCTCCAACTATTAGGATCTTAGATGGGTACTACACTGCATGTTAATGTACAAATGTGCATTGTGACCTTCTATATGATCTTTGTGGTCCTTATCTCATCTTTTGTATTACACAACCATTACGCCAAGTAATTGCTCCTTTTTCCATCATTGTATAAACTTATTTTCTGGAACACAGTATTGCTGTTCACACAAGTCTCACTATGTGATCTCTGTGACCTTTATTATGTTTTCTGTATTTCATAACCATTATGTCAAATAATTGTTTATTGGTTTATCATTGTGTAAACCTACTTATCTGAACAGAGCACTGTTGTTTATATAAGTTCAAGGTGCTCCCAATTGATTTCATTGTATGTACTGTGAAAATTCTTTTCAGCCATCCTTTTTATGTGATTGTTTTTGAATATTCAGTAATGTCGGTACTTTTTGACACATAACGCAAACAATTTGTGATACGATTGGATTTTCGCTTTATGTAATTGACAAGGAACTGTTGGTCTCTGTATTTATGAGTTATGTAAAGTGAATGTTTGATTCTATATTCTTTGTGCTCTTTATCTTTTTCCCCTCTTTTACTTAATTTCTCTTGAGGCACCTAAAAAACTTTGTCTTAATCTCTTTTTTATTTTACTTTATTTATTTATTATTACTATTTTTTTTTTTGCCTCCTTTGGTATTCTTTACATTTCTATAACTTTATTTGGCCTTTGTAACCTGTACATCCTTTACTATTTACGATGTATCCGAACCCACCATTTTCGCTACACGCATCCCGTGATATTCATTTTGATATTCCCCTTGATTTGATCGGGCTTCCGCTAGTTTTGGAATTCCTTCCTCTTTCATATTATTCCAAAATAGAAATTGTCCATACCATTTTTCGAAGGCACTGGTCCCCCGTTTTGGTTCAGGTAGCAAAGTACCACTCTTTCGTTTCAACATGGCCGACACAGTGTTATATGGGGTTATGTGGCCCTTGGATACATTGTCGACATTGCTAAGTTAGCATGAGATTTGCTTGCCCTATGCTGCTGCTTTTGCGTACGCCTCTGCTAAGAGTTTGTTTTCGCGACACTTTGCCTCTGCCCTGTACATGATAACAGATTGTTTTTCACGTTCTCAGCTTTCCCTTCAATTCTGTCTGAACATAATGTGCAAGGTCGATCAACAATGTCTCTTGTTATTCTGATATGGTCAGACCCTATTACCTAGACAAAACATGTTACCAACAGCTGCAGTATTGAATAATCGAGCTGTGATATAGCGATGTTGCATGTTTTTGAAACACTCTCGAAGAAAGCCGTTCCATGGAGCTGAGCTCTGCTGTTCCTATGATGTAAACCTTTGCGTTTAAGCTTTGAGGTAGGGGTCTGCTAATAACGCCTAGAGATCTTCTGTTATATAAAATAACTTCTTACTACCAAGGGGAGGGTGATTAGGCCCAGTTATTTTGCCTTTTTCACAGTCTTTATAAAATGACGACTCCTTTTGTATTCTATGGTATTGTAACAATGCTAATGATTCTTGCCTTATGCATTTTGCTGCTAGTTGTGGTTCGCATAATGTTTTATGAATCACTATAGTCAAAATAATCATTTTGAACTTATTTAGTGACTCTGATTGTTTTTATTGTGGACAAGTCATGAGAGCGAAAGAGTGTCTTGGTCCCGCGACTCTGAGGTGAGTCGGGAGTGCTCGTGTTCTGGGTTGTCTAAACAGTCGCAGCTTCTTGATATTTGTAGGAGACCGAATGAGACACTATTGCTAGTCGGTTGGGATTTTGGGTACTAAGGTGATAGGAGGTACACCCCAATTTACTGAGGTCCTGTCTTCTTGTGCAAAGTTCTGTGTATGAGCAAAATCCCCGCAACATGGCGCCGCCAATGTTTGGTCTGGTTCTTATCTGCGAGTCGCTGGAGTAGTGCTCGTGCTGGTCCACAATACCCTCACTTCTGTTTCCGGAGACAGCTGTGACGGAGTAACCTCCTATATTGACATTTTTATAGGTTTATTCAAGCTTGAAGTTTTAAAAGGTATTTCTTTTCTTATAACCCGAGTTTGCGCCGCCACTCTTTAAGTTGTTCTACTGTCTTCTCTGTAATGGCTGTTGATATTCCGGCTCATAGCAGAGCCGCGCTGAGGGCGCACTTGACTCGTTATGCAGTCCCTGATGCTGGGGCCGCGCTTATTTTTGTGGTGGAAGCAGATCCGGCTCACCAGTTTGAAGTTTTCTACTCTTGGGTCACCTTACCGGCGGTGGATGGAACTGATGATATGTTTCACACATATACTGCCACTGCCGTTCCTCAGCAGTATCTGCCTTTTAGAGCTCTTGAGATTCCGCTTACAGATTGGCAACACCGTATTTGGTTTAATGGCGCCCTTCCTCACCCATTAACGGCAGTACGTTTAGGCCCTTTATCTTTAGATGGGGCCACAAGGCCCGTTTTGGCTGGGTTTCCCCCGCACCCACGTGCTTTTACAACTGCGACTCTGGCAGAGCTCCGCGTCTTACATACATTGTTAGTGCGCGTATATAGAGCTGTAATACAGTACGTAACCCGCACCGTCCAGGTGGGACCACCTGGCGCTGCTGTACAACCTGCGGGTCCTGGTGGCGTGACTATCAGTCCCATTATTGTTAATGCTGTCATGGGCAAACGCCCACAGAATAAGGATGAATTTCCTTATTGGCTTGCCGAGAAATTTGGACAGATAGAAGCTGTCTTTCCTAATACCACTCCTGTGGAGAAACACAGGATCTTAACTATTAGTTTACCCAAAGACTTAATTCCCGAATTGGCTGATTGTAACACCTGGAGCAGGGTGTTTGCAGCGGTATATTCTATGTGTTTCGGCACTCCCTCCATGACCTTACTCCCCTCTGTTAATAAACGCATTCAAGATGAACATGGAGCAGAAGCGGCTGTCGAGCTGGGGATGAGACTGGTGGGAGTGTTCGACGTGGTTGCTGATATGATCCTTGAGAATGTCAAGGGCGATGCCGTTAGCTTACAAGTAGCAAACCGCTTAGAAGCGGTCGCGGAGGCTGACAGACCGCGAGAATTACCAAAGATTATTGCGAAGGCATATAAAACCATAGGCCGCAATAGTCTGGGAAATAAGCCTACGAATCAAACACAAACGCAGTCTCAAAGTCAACAGAAAGCCCAGCCTGATAAGGATGGGCGCCCTTTCTTTCCTAAAAAGAATTGGCAAAGGAATAAGAAACAGGGTTCCCAACAGCAGAAGCAGGGTTCGCGTGCCAGTTCACCGACCCCTGAAGCTTCTGACCGTACTTATGACTTGCGCAATCGCGCTAAAATTAAGTCTCCTGATAGATTTCAGGTTCCTGATCAGCATTCTCCTCGTTCTTTACAGGAAACATCAGGCTCACAAGCCGGTGGAGGTGATCGCCAGGATCGGGGTAGAAGTCAACCTGCCTCACAACTTTGTGAACAGCCTCGACAGTTTGAAGTCAAGGACAAGCAGGGCGATTTCGCTCGTACCGACCTCCTTTTCAAAAGAAAAAGGTTGCTGCATTAACAGCAAGATATGCCACAGACGGTGAGGACGCGACTCCTGGATTGGACTTGGGCAGTGACTCTGCTCGACAGCGCAGCGGAAGTTACCATAGTCAGGGAGGCCCTGCGTCCCCGTCTGGATGTGACAGCAACTGACACATTTGTTACTATTGAGACTGCAGATACCCGGATTGCCCCCCCGGATAGACTATACGAAGTCATTTTCCAAATTGAAGGTGACATCCTGCGTCCCATTAAGGTTGTTTTCTGGGAGAATCTAACCGCTACATATGACATTTTATTGGCGGAGAAGGATTGACCTCCACCCTTTGTGTTAGCCTCTTCTAGAGGGGAAGATGTGATACTTCCGAGTTTTTCACGTTGTGTCCCTGAGGAACAAGCGCAGGCTTTCGCAGAGGAGTGGGCTTTGGCCTTAGCCCCAGCGGTGTATCGCAATCAGGTGGGTTGGGACGTTGATTCACCAGCTCATGAAATACCGTTGCGCTCTATGCCACAACCTCAACCTCAATATCCCATCAAACGTGAAGCGAAGGCTTCGGTTTGTGACATTCTGAGACAATTGGAGTATCAGGGGGTAATTGAGTCATGTGTATCACCTATGAATAATCCTCTCTTTACTGTCCCTAAACCGGATGGTTCTTTTCGGATTGTGTTGGATTATAGAAATTTGAACAGCCATTGCCGCACCTATGCGGTGCAAACACACACACAGTTCAGCGCTGGTGAATAATATTATTCGTAAAAAATACAAAACGACACTTGACATTTCGAATGATTTCTACAGTTACAATCTCGACAGTGCGAGTGGTGACCTGACAGCATTCAGTGCTGTCAGAAATCAGAAAAAATGTACACAATTGCCTATGGTGTATAAGAATAGCCACGGGGCATTTGGGGCGCGCATTGTGTCTTTGTTGCATGACATTGACCCTGAGGCCTTGTCGTACGTTGATGACATCTATTTGACTGACGACGACCTCGCCCCGCATCTTGACCGAGTCGACCACATAATCTTTTCTTTTGCCGATTTCGGTTATAAGTTCAATTTTGCAAAGTCACACATTGCCCATCTGGCAGTGCTCTTTTTGGGCTATGAGCTCAATAATGAAGGAAAGGGTCTAGCACCTCACTTCCTAGAGAAATGTGCACATTTGCAGCCACCTTCTTCTTTAAAAAAGTTACAATCCCTGCTGGGTTTTTTAAATTTCGGGAGGACTTACATTCCCGATTATGCCCAGCGTATCAAACCGCTTTATGCGTTGATACGACCTAAGTTTTCATTTGCCAGCTGGCTTCCGGAACATTCTTCCGTTCTGCACTCTTTGCAGGCGGATTTGCTTGCGACTAACTTCTTAATGACTCATGATAACACCACCAACCTGGTAATACGTATCGTTTCAGGGGCAGTGGATTTCACGTACTTAACATTCAATGAAGGAGACACAATACCTATTGCATACAAATCACACTTGTACACTGCGGCTGAAATGCGTTTTTCCTCTGTTGAGAAAATCTTGACTGCAGTGCAGATGGCGATTCTAAAGGAACGCTCACTGGCACAGGGCAAACGCATTCTTATGATCACCCCCTTCCCTGCTTTGGAAGCGGTGACTAAAGCTAGTGTGCCAAACTCGAAGGCATTGCACCCACGTTGGATTCAGTGGGCTACTTCCTTGACCTCTTCGGATGTGACATTTGTCTTTGATCCATCACTTCAGACTCAGGAGCAGTGTTCCCTTGAAGGTGCGCGCCTGGGTGCCCGCGCACCTCAGTGCCCCCGAGCGCGCACTGCTGTGTGTGTGGCGCGCACACACATCCCTGAGAGCATTCGCGCCGCCGAAGCAGCGCGAAAAACGGGTATTTCTGACTTGCTAAGGAAGAGGCATTTAGCAAGTGCTCCCTCCTAAGGAGGGAGCACTTGCTAAATTTCTTTTGTTTTCTAGAGTGCGGCTGTGGGCTCGTTGTGTGCTTTTGTTTAAGTATTCGTGTTAATTGCAGAGCGTGACGAGCTGCAATTAACATGAATGCTTTAAACAAAAGCACACGATATGCCTCGCAGTCACACTCTAGAAAACACAAGAAATGCAGCACCAAACACAGCGTGTACTTTTAGAATCACCTAAAAGCACACGCTGTGTTTGCAGACTTGCTGCATTTCTTCTCTTAATAGAGCTGGGCTGCGGTGTGATTGTGTGCCTTTTTTAAAGTTTTCATGTTAATTGCAGCTCATGAAGGACGCTGCCATTAACATGAAAACGTTAACAAAGGCGCACAATCACCCCGCAGCTGCGCTCTATTAAGATAAGAAATGCAGGAAGCCTACAAACACGGCATTTGCATCCAGGTGCATATGCAGAAGCGCAAACCACATAGCTGCCCAGGTTTCAGATTGCCATGTGTGACATTTTCATAATTTCAGAGTAATCATGAGTGACATTTTAACGAGTATGAGTGATACTTTCTTACGAGCAAAATCAAGCTATGAAGATGAGGGAAACATATAAATATGAAAAATTACACTCATTTAAGGATTGGGAAACTCTGAATTAACTGGTGCACAGCGTTAGAAATAATTGTTAAATGACTTCCATTTATCAGAGTCATGTCTAAGTCATAAAATCATATAAATATCAGAGAGCTCCTTTGCAATATATTAAATCAAGGCGTTTCACACATGCTCAGGAGCTGTTTTTTTTCGGTTGTGTGTTGTTTTGAGGCTTGTGCTTCCAGCCTTTGCCAAACAGAGATTGTCAGCCTTTGTGGTGGGTCCCTCCTTCTCAGCAAAATCAGTAGAGCTTAGGGTCTGGGCCTCTCCGACGTTACGTGGGTTACCTGCCAACAGGGACCCGATGTCAGAGAGGCGCCAACAACATGAAACACTCAGTTAGTTACACACCTTACAGGGTGCCAGTTGAGCCACCTATGTCACCTTCTGAGCATTAACACCAGGAGGCAACGCAGGCTGCAGCTGCCTGATCGCGCTCTGCCACATACAGCCTAGATACTTTAACTTAATTAGGCCGCAGATGGGAGTCAATTCGGACTACGGTGGTGGTGCCGCTCCATTGGAGGCAGTGATGCAGACTCTGCCACGGCTGGCCAGGAGGCTGGAGGTACTGGCAGGCTCAGGCCTGAGCCACTGCAGCCGCGGCAATTCAGGTTTACCGCCGGTCCCCAGCCCGCCTCCAGTGTCGTCGAGGATGGACAGTGAGTCCCACTACTCACAGGCAGTCATAACCATGCCGTGATCTCCAAATCATTAGCCATATCAAACTGTGCAATTAGCTGGACACCCTGCAGTAGCCGCATGCCTGTTTTGCCATATTTGCACACCAGCTTGAATACACACCTCCTGCCAGCACCCAATGAGCACCATAATACAAGCCGGCAGACTGGCAAGCGCCTGAAGTAAGAAGGGGGACACACATGACGTCAGACACACGTGTGTGATGTACCTCAGACAGCAGGGTCCCCAGCTGTTTCTCCCTCGGTGCTGCAGTATTCGGTCTCCATTTCAGCTCCTGAGTGTAATGCAGGACTGTATAGGCGACGCAAGATGAGCACTGCTGACGACGTGGCACGTAGCAGGGCTAAAGGGCTGCTCAGCAGTGGGGCTGTCGAGGCGGCCACTGCACCAGTGTCTCTCACTCCTCTCGGTCTTCCTTTCCTGCGGCAATGAATAATTGAATTCGAAGGGGAGCTGACAGTACACAGGCTGTGGCCCTGGCTGGTGCGAGCTGCAGTAGGGAGCGGGATGCTGCGATCGCCATGCTTGAAGACACAGTATAATGAATGATTTCTGCTACATTGTAGCAGTGAGTGTTAGCCTTCAGGCGAGCTCCAAGCCTGCCTGCGCACACCACGGTAGGCGCGCTGCGAGCTGCCACACTTTTAGGCAGCCTTCAGTACAGTGACAGATGCTGACACGCTGACTATGCATATGCCTGACAATGCATTTCAGTGCGGAGCACCACACTGAAATGCGTTAGTCTAACGCCTGATGCGTGGTACTTGGCAGGACTGAAACCATTTGACTCCGAGCCATGCAGCTTCTGTCATCAGCACTTCTCCCTTTTTCCACAAGAGCAGTTCAAGCATGATGGCAAAATATCCTAGTTTGCAAATGTTTTCTATATAATTCTGGTTCTGCAATATTTACCGCATAATGCATCATCTGCTGCAGAATTTGACCATTTTAACTAATAAATTGTTTGTATCTCAAATGGATCAAATGTTACTAAAAAATGTGACTAGTGTTTCTGCAAAGTGGACGGCCCTTTGCAAAGGTTGACTGATCACCTTTGTCACTGCTGGATTTGTATGTTACACTGGTACTAATAAGGCAACATTTTTCCAGAGACTCTTAGCGTCTGTAAAAATGTAAAAATCATAAAGTATCAGAAAATATACTGCATTACATTGCAGCCTCTTTTTGCTGCATAATTTAGTCAACACTGCAGCATAATTTTGTCTTCCAATGGTGCATAATTCCAGTGGCCCCAAAGCAGGCAGCACAAGTTAAAAGTGCTTGTGCATGAAGCAGAGAGACTGTGAAGATTGTGAACTTAGTTTGGTGTGCTTGCAAATCATGCATTGCCGACCCCTGGTGAGTTACAGCTACTACTGCTGAAACAAGGCCAACGGAGGGACCAATGGGTGAGGCGGCCTGGGCTCAAGGGCAGGGCCGGCATGAGTGCTGGTGGAGTTCTGTGCGACAATGTTTGTTGGTGCCCTCTCAATGACTCCCTCCGCCACTGATTCCCTCACTACCATCCTTTAACAGTGCCCCTCAAGGCTCGATAACCATACTCTCGCTCAGATGAATTTAACTTGATTTACAGCGCCACTCATACCAGTGTAGGGTGGCAGAGCACTTTACATCACACTCATTACACAGAGACAATTAATCATATGTGTGTAAATCTCTGTATAGCAAATGTTACATAAGACAAAGAACTACAAGGTGTAGGAGTCACATGACATCCATACTAGTACGCAGTATAGTTTAATAGTGATTGGTCTGGAGAAACACACTGAAATTAGAACGTAATACCATGATTGGGGGTTCTCTTTAATAACCAGAATTGATTTCTATTCAAATGAACCCTTTTTGCAACATTAGGATAATCAGACTGGGGAAAAACATGCAGCTCTTAGATGAAAGTTAATAGCTCACTGTTCTATTTTAGGATTTTGACTTATAAACTGCAAGTACCAAAAGGATCTCACTGACAAAAGCAGTAACCCACTGACCCATTTACATTATGTGCACTTTGTGATCTGGATGGTACATGTTCTTTGCAGCAGGCAAATTAGCCCTCTGCGCTACCTTTCCATGAGTCAAAACTTCCACTTGACAAAACTCCATCTCTCTCTCGGAAGAACATTAATCACCGGAGTTATCATGACATTTTTATTGTTGCCTAAAATTGCTAGAGGCCAGGAAGGAGGCAGCAAGTGCTTTTAGAAACATAATATACTTGCAAGCATGACACCCCACCCGATGTCAGCGCCCAGTGCGATCGCACCGCCCTAGAGTCACCCTGCTCAAGGGTCCTGTGACCTCAGTGACTGTGCTTCATAGGCCTGCCCGCAAGACTGGAGGTGAACTTCAGTATGGATTGTGGTGGACAAGCCTTTAAGGTTAACCCACAATTGCCACTGCTAGGGTCCACCTGCTGGTGCCAAGACACCAGGGCTTCTAAGGTCTAGCAAGGGAATGTGCTCCCTCAGGAGAGTGGTCTTGTGTGCCGCTCTGACGACAATCAAGTACCAGGATCAAGTGACAAGACCAATACTGTGCCTCAGGTTCACGAAAGTACACATGTTCAGAGGGCACGGCAGGGGCTGAGAAGTTGACTGTTTTGTCAACAATCTCTGTCCAGGCTGATGCGGGGGCTTAGGAGGGAATGGGCCCAGCAGGCTGTAAAACTATAACATCCTGCGCAAGAGGCTCAGGTAATGTGACTTCTCTGCTGGAGGGTGCAGGAAGGAAAACCAACCTACCATCCGCCGGTGTGTCCAATCTTCGAAGCATGTGTGCGCTTCTGGTCACCAAAAGGGTGGTGTGATTGTGGGAAAACAGCAGGCAAGACCCGCCCCATGGATCACCCACGTGATGGCTGGTACCCCCAGCGTAGACTCACCGGAAGGCTGGTTGGGGCACAGCTTTTTGATCTGTTAAACTCTGGCCTGCCTGCTCAGCGCTGTTCATGAATATTCTATTTCTGACACATAGCATTTTAAATTTGAAGGTGCAGTTGCATATATGAATATGTTAGACAATTTTAGCGTGCTGGTGCTGCCTCATTGGCAGTCTGCCTCAAATGCAGTATTGACAGAGGGGCGCTAGAATACGGGACTAATGCATTTTAATGCGGTGATGCGGACACCAGCATTAAAATGCGTTAGTCGAAAGCCTGATCCGGCCCTACCCTGACCCAGCCCTGAAACTGCAAAAAGTAAAATTATAATAATAACGTTATTATAATTTTATTTTTCCTGCTCAAAGAGAGGATTTGTTAAAGTTTCCATTGTAATCGCAGCGCCCATCATGAGCTGAAATTAACATGAAAACTTGAACAAATGCACACAATCACCCGCAGCCCAGCTCTTTTAAGAAAAGAAATGCAGCAACATAGCTGCCAAGGTTTCAAATTGACATGTGGGATGGTTTCAAACCTGCTTTAGCACCGTTCACTTGGATCTGTATGTGAGGAAATGCACTGTCTTTTCACTTTTTTTAAGCAAACGTTTGGAGTGATATTTGGCGCTGCACCCACACACGCGGTCTGGTTACTGGCGCACATAGCCTTGGTTCCAGCGCACATAGACCTTATACTGCCGCACACAGAGGAAAAATATTAGAGGGAACATTGCTCAGGAGTATTTGCAGTATGAATTTGTTCATCCTCCTCCTTTGTCACTTCTTCCTCTGAGTGAATACAAATGCATCATTTATACCGATGGCTCGGCGCAACCGGCCATGGGTTCCAAACATGCTTATTCTGCGGCTTGCGCTATTGAGGCTGGCTCCATTGAAGATGGAGAGTTTAAGTCTTCCATTGTGCACACTCAGGCACTAGGTGACTGTACGGCGCAATTGGCGGAGCTGCGTGCTCTTGTACTTGCTCTCGAGTTTGCTGATCCTCTTGTGAATACTCTTATTGTTTGTGATTCTTACTATTGTGTCCAGTCGTTCAATGACAACTTATTCTTTTGGTCTCAAAATGATTATCGCGATTCTAAAGGCAGTGCAATTAAGCATAAAACGCTTTGGGTTCGAGTCGCAGATCTTAAACAACGTCTGCCTCTCACACATGTTATTCACACTCTTGGCCACCAGCGTGTCGGAACTCACGCTCTTGGCAATACTCTGGCTGATGAAGCAGCCAAGTCTGCAGTAGCCACGTGTTCCGTAGCAGCAGTTACAAGATCTATGACTAAGGTTGATAATGAAATTCTGGCAGCGGTTGCTGTAACTAGGGAGGAGGTAATTATCCTGCGGGTTTACCTTCCAAATACTCTTATCATGTAACTCCCGAACAGGTTCCTTATGCTACCATTCCTTCAGTTGGGGATCGGCTGATTCCCAACTCTGACCGCAGACAAGCTTTGGTCAACGCCGCACACGAAGGCATTGCTTCGGCACATGCTGGTGGCAACAGTCTCTATTCTTCAGCAACGTTACTGGTGGAGTGGTTTATATAACTATGTTCTTTGCTGTGATGTTTGTCAACAGATCAAGCCTTCTACAGTCCCACGTCCGCCACAAACACAGCTATGTATTTCTAATAGACCTTTTGGCTGTGTCTATCTTGATCACTGCGGTCCTCTTTCTTCTGATACTGCATACAAGTATATCTTGGTTGCGGTTGATTCGTGCACTCGATTCCTGTGGGTATGGCCACAACGTAGTGCTGACGCTCGAAATGTCATCAGGGATTTGCATGTCTTTATCAGGATGTTTGCCTGTGGTACCTTCCATTCTGACCAAGGTCCAGCGTTTGCCTCTAAGGCTTACAGGGATGCGATGAAGTCGTTGGGGGTACAGGTGCAGTTTTCGTCTCCATACAGGCCTGAGGGCAATTCAGTTGTGGAGCGAATGAACCGTGACTTAAAGCAATCCTTGACAGCTAGAGTCGTAGGTACTGGCAGGGACTGGCTGTCCCACTTGTATGGGTCCAACGTGCACTAAATAATCTCCCTAGAAGATCTCTGGGTGGGCAGACCCCTTACGAAATGCTCTTTGGCTTTCACATGTTTGTTCCTGACCTTGATGATCTGGACATTGTGGCGGCTGCCTCTCAGTTTGACGTAGATAATCATTCTGCTATGTTACAGGATCTACAAAAGACACGTGATACTCTGGCAACTGAGCATTTACCGCCTTCACCTGCTGATGCACTACTGAATCCTGTTACCAGTTGGCTTCCTAAAATTGGGGATCTGATGAGAGTGAAGATTGAAAACAAAAAAGAATTTGGCCCCTCTTTCTGTGCTCCAGTTTCAGTACTTGGACTGAAGGGTACTCGTACAGTCATTTTACCACCGTTGCAAGGTCGCAAAGACAACAGATACATCTCAGTGGACCATGTCAAGTTACACCGTGTGGCCAATTCTGAATAGTGTGACACCTGCAGTTTCGTGCAACGCAATATCCTTAGCACCATTAACTTTGTCGTCACCTGCTGCGACAAGGATGTCTGCTCATATGATGGACACTGTAATTGATCTTCAGCCTTTGCGACAATCCTCTTCTGCAATGGATATTGTGGGACCTTTTCCGTCTATTGATTCCGTGAGTGAGATGCCATCTAGCCCACGATTACGAATGGACGATTCAAAGCTTTCACCTTTGCTTGCCAGTCCAGTGAGTGCCTGTGATGGAGAACCGGCACACCTTTCTTCTGGCTCGTCCTCCTCTTCATCCAGTTTGTCTGATGCGCCTAAGTCTAAATTGCGTATTTTTTACTCCTGGTTCAAAAAGACACACATCGTTCCCCATGGACCTACATTTGGTTGATGCTTATCCTGATATTTCTCTTCATGTCAATTGGTTTTGTGGCAGTATTCTTTTTACTTATAAATGGCCATTATCTCCCTGAACGCTCTGCAGTAAAATGGTTGATGGAACTTTGGCTCCTCACACATCGTCCCATTTCATGAAACGTGACAAGTCTTTTGTGAATATTTCAGCTTTCCCAGTTCCTGATGGCATCGTTTGGGACAAAGTAGCTTATGAAATCCATGGTCCGACTGAGGTCCTTCGTGTTCCATATGTGTTTCGCGTCTCCTTAGGAGATGTGGTGACACGGGACATACATTCGGATGATTGGGATGTGCAGGCAGTTTATGCATTTTTTTCAGATTTAAAATATTATGCTGCCTTTGATGCTGAAGATTTGTATTTAAATTCTGCCAATTATGGTGATCTCTTTTGCTAATCAACATTATGGGCATCATTTTTTACACAAATCAAACACCATGAGACCTGTTTTCAATTTTAGCCAATGGGAACATTGTCCAACTCCCTTAGAGGGGAGTTCTAAAACTCTTAGAAATAAGTTCACCTATTTTTCAAATTATGATTTGGCTAATCCTGAATCCTATTATTTTAAACTTCAAAAATCCCCTGCATCTAAGTACCTGTTATCCCACACGAAACGAATTTACGCCGACTCGTTTAGAACAAAGTTGGCCACACACGGTTATGACCATTGGAAACAGACTATAGATTTAAAATCAATCTGGGGCACTAAGCCATGGCAGCTTCAGGGCACTGAGGCATTACATAGTGCCTGCCTGATCCCGACTCAATTGCTGTTTTTAAATAAAACCATTTATCAAACATCCTGTTATGGCCTTGCAACTGTCAAAAACCTAAATACCCCCTCAATTCCTTCATTAGCTGAATATGACAATTGGCGGTTACATAATAACTACACCATTGAGGCTTTGCAGGCTCTCCTTCAAAATGCCTCCTTTAATGTTTCTGAGATTGATTCATTAGGATAGTTTTTGTGGCAAACTAATGCTAATGCATGCCAGTTGCGTTTCTATAATGTTACACCTGGTTTCATTCGGACTAAGCCTGATCCTCGTTATCCACCTCATCATTCTGTGACTACATACTCGGTAGGTAAATTGTGCCAGCAGTGGCTAGAACACTCTACCCTTGCATCTGTCAAACAGCACCTTTCAATCCTATCGAACGATATAGATTTGGCTGATTTTCTCCTAGGCCCACGTAATCCAAGGGCCAAGCGATTTCTTTATGCCTCTTATAATGAAATTTGGAAACTTTCACAGATGGAAGCCGCCTTCCGTCTGCGTCAAATTGACCAGGCAAACTAGGAAAAAGTCCTTGCTGTAGTGGACAACAGCATTAACACGCTTTCTTCGCGCATCTACACCTTAGACAATATTGTTTCTTCTGTAATAGATATTGTGCAAAGTGATGTTTCTGTGTTATATCATGGTCACAATCAGTTAAGGTCGGTCATGCAATTTGCTTGGACGTTGCAGACGCTGAAAATGGGTAAAGTGCCTTGGGATTATTTGAATGCCACTGCTTTATTTTTGCCTTTTAACCTGACTGATAAACAGAAGTTTATGTCCATGAAAGATGCGGTATATACGCTGTTACATATTGAACAATTGGAGCCTTTGCCGTTCTCCGTAGCGGAAACGACTCTGCTGTTTGGTTAATTCATGGCGTTATCACTTTGCCCTTTTCGCTTTTTCAATTTAAATCATGTATGTAACACTTTCCTGTTGGCCGCTTTGAACCGCTTGGCAGTGCTTTTCTGCACGAATTATGGGTCCTGCCCTTTGCTTATCGGTGTTTAAGGGAGGATAAAGAAGTGTTCCTTACAGGGGAGGAGTGTGATTTGATAGTGGGTCACACTCTTGTGTGCAAACACGTTAAATTGCACGGCGAGTGTAACGTGTCAGAGCCGAATCTAGCTTGCTTTTTAAAGGGGACCCCAGTACCATCCATCACGCCTGTCTTTACATTGCTTAATAACGGCAGCTATCTTATTTTAAACAATCAAGACTGCTGTGGTTTGCGGGCGGGAGTCCCATATTTGGTAACAGTTTCCCAGCGAGTAACTTGCTGTAGCAATGTCCTTTTCCCACCCCCACAGGGGAGTTTAGATTCTTCGCTTTGGCCTTCCATTCCGACTTTGAAAACAGAGTTCAACAATTTGAGCAGGCTCAAAGCCCTTTTATTCCAACAAGAGGTGGCCCTCACTTCCGCCCGAGAAACATTCAGATTGCAGGTGGCTCGGACCTCGAGTGAGATACAGTCCCTTCTTAACACTAACCTCCCACTTCATTTTGGTGAACTAATTCACCAAATATTTAATGCATCTGAAACGACAGGCCTTGCACATTTTTTTAAATGTGTGGGATCTGGCCTCGTCTCCTCCTTTCAAACCATATTCGGGGTTATACCGGCTTTTATTCATTCTATCTTTTCCAGCGTTTTCGGAGGGTTCCCCATTAATATTGGCGCTGGCAGCTGGTGTCCTGCTTCTCCTCCTTGTGCTTCGTAATGGATGCTCACTTTGTGGCTCTGCACAAGCCGGCCCAGCTACAACTGTACCGTAATCGCCTATATGAGGCTTTTGGATGCTTGCCTTTAGCAACACTTGGCGTAGGTTACGACTTGACATTCCGCTTTGCCTATTTTACTTGCGTGCAGCCAGTGTTTCATTGCAAAAGATGTAATTTCTCCTGGGCAATGGAACTTTGCTTATCCAACACGTGGTGTCCAATCCCTGATTTCTGCCGGTTGATGGGTCCCTTAGAGGTGCATGACGAGGCTTGTTCTCTGGATGGTCAAATGCCGCGTGCAGCTTTACTTGGAATCTTAGATCAATGGGATATCTGTGCGCCTGCGCAGACTTTCCTACAACGAAGTTTCATTGAATATCACGCAAGTTTCCCCTTTCTAATTTTGGATGCTCCTGCTTGTGAGGAACATGATTGTTCCTTCGACTTGCTAAATTGGATGTCATCGCTTTTTTCTACCAATGACAATGATGACCTATTGGATGGGATTGCATTCCTTTGTACCCAAACCTTCATGTATTGACTACTTGGGTCGTCCCTACTCCGCTGTCTGGATTATGGACTCTTTTTCCAGCTCAAGGTGCCTTTAGCTTTTTCTTCGAACTTTTTTTTCTTCTCCGAATTGATATTTTTTTAATGTCCCTCACCAATGTTATAAACACTGCCTGACTTTTGTACTCTGTTTTTGTTCTTCTGTCTATGTCCTACTGACTTACCAGGGGGAGGGTGTTATATGAGGTTATGTGGCCCTTGGATACATTGTCGACATTGCTAAGTTAGCATGAGTTTTGCTTGCCCTATGCTGCTGCTTTTGCGCATGCCTCTGCTAAGAGTTTGTTTTCGCGACACTTTGTCTCTGCCCTGTACATGATAACAGATTGTTTTTCACGTTCTCAGCTTTCCCTTCAATTCTGTCTGAACATAATGTGCAAGGTCGATCAACAATGTCTCTTGTTATTCTGTTCTGGTCAGTCCCTATTACCTAGACAAAACATGTTACCAACAGCTGCAGTATTGAAGAATCGAGCTTTGATATAGCGTTGTTGCATGTTTTTGAAATACTCTCGAAGAAAGCCGTTTCATGGAGCTGAGCTCTGCTGTTCCTATGATGTAAACCTTTGCATTTAAGCTTTTAGGTAGGGGTCTGCTAATAACGCCTAGAGATCTTCTGTTATATAAAATAACTTCTTACTACCAAGGGAGGGTGATTAGGCCCAGTTATTTTGCCTTTTTCACAGTCTTTATAAAATGACGACTCCTTTTGTATTCTATGGTATTGTAACAATGCTAATGATTCTTGCCTTATGCATTTTGCTGCTAGTTGTGGTTCGCATACTGTTTTATGAATCACTATAGTCAAAATAAACATTTTGAACTTATTTAGTGATTCTGATTGTTTTAATTGTGGACAAGTACGTGAGAGCGAAAGAGTGTCTTGTTCCCGCGACTCTGAGGTGAGTCGGGAGTGCTCGTGTTCTGGGTTGTCTAAACATTCGTAGCTTCTTGATATTTGTAGGAGACCGAATGAGACACTATTGCTAGTCGGTTGGGATTTTGGGTACTAAGGTGATAGGAGGTACACCCCTATTTACTGAGGTCCTGTTTTCTTGTGCATAGTTCTGTGTATGAGCAGAATCTTAAGTGACCGTCAGTTTACTTCCCTGCTTCAAAATGGCCGACGCTTATTTTGACTCCGGCCACCACGAGATCGCCAGTCAGCTTTTCATGTTTAAACACTGAACTCTATAATTGTTCGGCGTTCGTTCTGCTTCACTCTTTCCGACTTGTCGTTCAGAATAGTTTTTGCACGTCATGCTGGTGGGACCGGGCGCTTCTAAGAGGGGCAGTAAGTCATGATTTTTTCTTGTTTCGGTACATTATTTATTTCGCCCTTTATGACATTTGTAATTAACAATATGGAGCCGGGATCTTAGCCTCTCACTCCTTATCTCTTTGAATATTGGACTCAGTTCCCTCGTTACATTGATATGATATAATATAAAATAATTGGTATACTTATGTAGCATCCTCCGGATGAGGTTTCTTGCTCCAATGTCTTTTAACCAACTCCACCTGATTCTAGTGTTATGGAGTGTTTTCTGCACACTCGGTACACTTCTTTTAATAACCTCAGGTTCTCAACCTTGGTCATTGTAAATCCTTAGGCTATTGTTGTTAGTCATTGTATTAATTTACAGTTTTTACATTTTCTGATATCGATTTCTGCACACTCTTAGTCTGGGTGAGCCCACCGACCGAGATTCCATATACCGCTTGGATGTTTAATTCTCCATATGAACTACCCTTAAGTAGGTACAGTATGTTTTGTTCATCTCCTTTAGGGTACTACCTCATATTACCCTGGAGGTCCCCGATTTTTATTGTGATTTACTTTGCAGATTTGGGCATTGCAGAACAGTCTAACTGGCCCTGTCTCCTTAAAATATCCCTCTGAAGTCGCTCTGATTTTTGCGTCGTTCCTGACCCTGTAAAAGGTTGTGAACCTATGGGGTTGTAAGTATCCAGTTTGGAAAGTCTGGTACACTGTGTCAGTGTTGCCACTTTCTCGGTTACAATTTCTCTTTTGCACTTTACAGTTTAATTTCTTTGATGGAACGGTCTAATTTGTTACTGGAAGGAGTTTTGCCTCTTCACGTGGATTTTTCATCTGTACTAGTTTCCGGATTACTTATCAAGTAGGCTCAATTCATCAATCCTTTGTTTCCTGTACTGGTGCTCAATTAATGTCTGACAGGGTGGTCTAATTATTTTGCACTGCGCCCCCACCCCCCTGTTTTTTTGCTTTAATAGGGGTTGACTTTACCCTTGTAAAGCAAAGTTCGACACCTGTTGCGCATTGCCTTTTTTGGAGATCCCCGATTCAGGTAACGGACTTGTCCTCTTTCTTTCTGGACGTACTTGAATCTCTGATTATATATTTAATCTTTTTCTTTTTTCACGTGGTCTAGTTTTCCGCACGTTAATTTCGGTTCTGCACTGATCTACTGTTTCTATGGTGAGGGTCTTTCTGTCCCAACTTATTTATTGACCTTCTTTTCCTTTTTGCACATTATTTCTTTCCCGCACAATCCTTTCTTAGAAGTATTTTCATGCTATGATATTTTTAATATTTTTGATACCCTTGTACATATTCCTTTTTAGATGTTTTACTGAAAATTCCCTGGACGCTCTTATGTCTATTGTCTTTTCCTGATGATGACCTTCTAAGTTCATTTTTGGTCGAAACGCTGTCGACGCTTGAATGTGGCCCTAAATGAAGAGGACGCATTTTTTGTTGTGTGTTGCTTCTGTTTTTTTTTTAACCTCACCTTTGTACATTGTTCCTCAGCCACTTTGTCTGATTACACATTGTATTAATTGTATTTCTTGTATTGTTTGTGTAATCCTATGAGCGCCATTATTGTCGTATGTTTGCTTTTGTTTTTTTAATTTGGGTAATACATTTTCTATTTAAATGAAATAGTTTGTACATGGGTATCCTGTGCCCTAATAACATTGGGCTTTCTCTTTTCTCTCTTTTTCCTTTTTATCTTATAAATTTCCTCCTTGGGAGGTTACTTTATATTTTTCTGAGTGCTATACTTGAACCCTTGTTTGGATTCTAGTGTTATTTAGTCTGTAAGCACTATTTTCTTCAATGAGTTTCTCCTACTGCAGGCATGACATGCTTTCCTGCAGCATTCAGTGCGCCATGCGCGCTTTCACTTTCCAAGCAGCCCATAACAATGGCAGACGCTTCTTTGAAATTAAATAGATTTCGCATTTACAAGAGTTTGAGCTATTGCCATTGTAAATGACAAAGCCTTTTATTTATGTGTTAATTATCAAAACAGATAAATAAAAGGCATTGTCATTTACAATGCCAATAGCTTAAACTCTCACAAACGCAAGACCTATTGTATTGCAAATGCTTATTTATTGTTTGTGCCACAAAAATAAAAAAACAAAAAAGAAAATATGCGGTCACCTACATTTGGCTGCTTTATACTTGCAATAAAATGTTAGATTTAAAAATTCATTCAGCTATTCAGCTGTTTTACTAGTGATGTTTTAAAAAAAACAAGCATTTTAGTTGCACCATGCACTTTACTATTATTATTTGCAAAGGAAACAAGAATAAATCATCACCTAGCCGAATTGCAGCCAGCTACAATGTTACAATGTCACTTAAACAATGTATTACAAGCTTAAAAAAGGTGGGCAGGCAAAATAAATAGCTGCTATTTGAAAGAAAGTGAATATAAAAAAATAAACTAAATAAATGAATCATACATTGAACCGACTTTGCAGCTGAAGCGGAAGGAACAATTTTTAGGTGGATGTCAACAGCGTGCACAGACTTTGTGCAATCACTCAAAATGAAGGGAGCCAGAGGGCAACGTGGACTCACCTACTACCTCATAAGTGATGCTGTGGTGGTAAAAAGCAAAACGTGAATGACAATTCAACAGACTAGTGGATGAAGACCTCTGACCAAGTCCACTCTATGTATGTATATTGTGCATGAGTTTTTGGGGAAACCATAGTTTGGTTAAACTGGTCCAAACGCGACCTAAAAACAACCAATAGCACATAGCAAACGCTAATGTTAGTTTTTAAAGTCATATTTAGAAGCACCAAACTGATGCTGTTCATCCGCATCTTTCACTACATTACGTTTTCATCGTACTTTGTCAAGTAAATACCGATGCTATGTACATTTAGTGCTGATGTACGATTTTGACGGTCTCTAAGGACACTGCACAATGGTATTTATGCAGTTATTTACATCAAGATAAGCATGCGTTACACTACGACTGTGGAATAACACTAAATTTACCGACTATTTTAAAATTGCACGTGCAATTCTAAACAGACACAATGAGCAAATACAAAATAATTACTTTAAACTACAATGATGTTAAATTGACACCCCTCTTTTCCTGTCTCTAATCTAATTTGCCGCCTATTTGGGATCATCACAATAAAGTTAAAAACCCACCGACAATTCCAGAGAACTGACAATTGAACCTAGGTTAAGGCAGTGGCACCATGTAAATATTTAAAAGCAAAAGAAGATGGGAGAGCTGTGTGGCTGAGCCATAGGCGGCATCCATGGGGCTAGAAACATATGAACCCAAGTGTGCTACTTTCAGTCTATCCACCAAGAAGGAATGGAGCACTTCTTCTGCTAGGCCAGTGATTCCAGCTGCTGTCTGAGAGAGGTCGAGTAACAGGAAGAGATAGACTGTGTCAAAGATGGCAGACTTACCCAGTACTATATAGGACTGCTGGTTGCCCTTTGCTCCTAGCCAAAATTAGTGTTTCTTTAACACACACCACAGCAGATTCTGTCGTGTGCCCAGGCTGAATTCCTTCTGATGACTATATAGTCATGAATGTGTCACCAAGTGCTTCAGCAGCTGATTGAATGCTAGAGCTTCCATCACCTTTGTAATAAACAGCAATTTCCTGTCATTAGGTGGGAGGACAATGGAGGCGTGACTATAGCACAGAAAGTAATCTAGGTTTTCATATGTCTCTACGTTCTTCATCAAAGGCATGGCCGATACCAGTTTCGCTGGAGGGGGACCCAACCTTTTCTGGACTATGAATTATAAAAACAGCCAGTCCTTTAATTACCTCTTGCATTAGGATCTAAAAAGTGGTGTCATTAAATGATGCCCAACAGACTCGCACTTAATGAGTTGAAGGCTTCAATGGACGCCACTATGGGAGTTAGGTTGTACAGTACATCCAGTACGTCATCATCAGTTTACTCTACAGCATCCAAGAGTTTGGAGCCTTCTGCCACAAGTCTCTCAAGCAGATGCAAGATCGTGAGAGCGGTCACAGTGTTCACTTTGGGCTTGTCACCAGACTTAATGGATTATTGTTGTGGAGACGCTGAGCTTCGTAGTTTTTCTGCTTTGTATTTATTGTTTGTCCTGTTCTTTGTGGAGTTCATTTTTTGAAAATAATCTCTGAAGAACAATTCAAAAACTCAGGATGATTTAATATTTGCTGATAACAATCTTCCATTTTAGGGTAAATTCTTGTTTTGCAAGGGATTGGAAATGCAACAATCCTAATTAAGACTCCTGTGACGGGACCTTTTTCCGTTGGTGTCAAAGAGGACTTAGCAACTGCACAAACGTGTACACATTCTTATACATGTGTATTCCCATATATGTTTCTCAATGTGGAACTTGTAACTCTTGTGCTAGTAACAAATTAATTGACTTACTGGCCAGAATGGCAATCTGTAATTCATTTGTTGTCTTGTTGGCCTTATCACTTCTTTTTGTACAACCATGCATCCTGCCAGTTGCCTGTCTTAAGATGCTGGAGACCATCTTGCCAGCTGTTGGTCAGTTCTTCATCCTAATATATACAGCTATATTATGCTCTTTTGATGAAGTGAGTGATTATCACAAAACCACATGGGACAATGTGTACACTCATATTGAGACTTTCATTATTTTAATGTATATAGGAACAGAAGAAGCAGTAAGAACATGTACTTTACCTTTCACTGTGATGTATTTTTTGTTGGCTGGGAGGCATAGAATTTTAAGTTCCAAAGAAATATTTGTGGATGGTAACCCAAGTATACGTGAAGTAATATTTCTCCTTATCCTGTCTGTCACGACTCGCTCCCTGCATTCTCGTGCCCACCACCAGGGGGCTGAATTGTGGGGCTCTCCAATGTTCTAATAAGTTTCCAGGCCCTCTCCTTCATGCACATACTGACTTCCAGTCATTTGGATTCTACTTGCAAATTGCCATCCATTCCCAATTCATGCCGGGTTTTGTGGAAGCCAGCCTGCTCATGCTTGAAGCCAGCCTGCTCATGCTGAAACTCCATTACCTAGAATGACCTGCTCCGTCTCCACCTCTGCAGGCCAAGGATGGGTGGAGGAATCCAGTTCACCTGTGGCTGGCTTCTGCTAGCCTGCTCACACCTGATGCATGTGATTACTGTGAGCTCTTTTAAGCCCCAACTCCCTTCAGTCCAGTGATGGTCATTGTAGCTGTGTACCGGTGAGACTGACCCTTGTTTTCTGAACTTTTGTTATCCTTATTTCCTTGATTCCTGAGCTATAGGTAATCCTTGTTCCTTGATTCCTGAGCTATAGTTATTCCTTGTGCCTGAATTAGCACTGCCTGCAGTGCTACCTTGTTTCCTGAGTTCCTGAGCTATAGTTTTTCTTTGTTCCTGTTCCTGAGCTTCAGCTATTTTTTGTTCCTGATTTGCACTGCTTGCAGTGCTCTCTTGACTCCTTGTTTCCTGAACTGTATCTATTTCCTGTTTCCTTGAACAAGCACTGCCTGCAGTGCTACCTTGACTCCTGAGATATAGTAATTTCCTGTTCCTGAACCAGCACTGCCTGCAGTGCTACCTTGACTTTTGAGCTTTTGCTAAATTCTTGTTCTTGCTCCAGCACAGCCTTCAGTGCTACTTTGTTTTATTGACTCCTGATCCAGCACTATTCTAGTATACCCATGTAGCCTTCCCTTCTGTATATCCTTTTCCAGTCCCTGCCTTTCTTCCCATTTCCTTGGATCCAGTCCTAGTTTGCTGTCTTTCTATTCTGCTGTTTTGCTTCTATTACCTTGTATGTTTGTTACTTGCTTTCTGCCAAGTGTGCCCTGTGATTTCTTCCTTTCCCCGTTAAGCACCCCTCCTTGCTAGCTCCTTGTCTATTGTGCTTGTGTTTAGTTCTACCCCCTTGCTGTTACTGCCTTGCGTGTTCCTGTTTGATCACCAGGATCCGTGGGCACAGCTGGCTACCTAGGTGGTGTTTCTTGTTCACTGTGAGTATTGTCTTTGAGTTACATTTATAACATCACCATTGGTATCAGCTCCACAGACCCTGCCTTTGCATGCATATCCTATATGTGGGTATTTACAGTCTGTAACAGCAATTGTGGGTGAGGAACTTACTGAGCTTCAGTCTTACCGTGTTGAGCTCCAGAGTGCTTTACCCTACATTCCCTTTATTGTTAATGTTATTGTGTGTGTATATATATATGTATATATGTCTGCACGTCCATCCTGGGTGTAGCTATTCTGAATGCTAAATTGCCTCTTGAGTGCCCATCCTTTGAGTCTTAGCCATCTTGTTCACTTGACAGGCTTCCCCTTTGGATCCCTTTTCTCCTCTGACTTCCTGTGTGATCCTGGGCAGCGCTGTACTCCTCTTTCTGTGTACGTTTTCTACCCAGTTCCCAGTCCTTGCCCAAGTCCCTGACTGTGTTCCCGGCATAATCCCGGACAGTCCCTGACACTGTCCACAGGCTGGATAAAAGTGTGTCTTCAGAAGAGACAACCTTGTTCAGCTCTCAATCATTTTGTGCAGCATCCTGGTGACCATTGGTGGTGATAGCAGTTTTCTCTCTTGCTCTTGCTTTCTCTATCTTTATCTCTCCATCTAATCCTATTCCCCTTGCCCCCATCTGCATTCACACTCAAAGTAATTTCCTTGCTGGACGTGTGTAGGCAGAGGAGGGCACGAGGTCTAAGCTGGCTGGAATTCATGTTGTTTTCGCAAGATCAAGAGCAACAAACATTAGGATGGTACTCTTATTTTATCAAATCTAACAAGCATCCCTGCTATGAGTCAAGTGGGATAAGGATATCCCCTGTTTCCACAAATGAGCTTTCTGGTCTTCCTTAACATTTTTCCATACCCACCCCGGTTTTAGTGTAGGGATTAGTATCATAGCTATCATGTCTTAAACTTTCTCTAGGGAATCTAATTGCATGCAATTGGAAGCTGTGAGATCTTTAACAACATTTTCAATGAGGTGGAAGACCTGTTATCAGCCATGATTTGATTTCTATTCACACATTTTGGGCTTTGCATATTATGTTATGAAAAGCTTCTTGGGCCCTTTATCATGCACTTTCATTAGAAACCTACCCAGTTTTTTAACTATCCTATCAGTAACTGCCTACATTCCTTTCCACCTTTCTTTAACGTATGAGTGAAGCAGTTAAACATTTGTCTTACTACATTTCCTAACTGAAGTGATCCTCTCAAAGATGTTTAAAAGTGAAGATTTTAAACAAACCCTCAGATCTTTTAGTGAATAATCTGGCATACTCCTGACAAAGTTAGGTTAAGTAGTGTCATTTGGCATTTATTAAGCGTACATACACTCATTGCATTTCAGGCTGTGAGTGCCATGCCAAGACCTTAAAAACTATTCAGAGTGCACTTTAGCCCACTTTGAAGCAAAACCATCTCCTTCTCAACATGTAGGACTTCGTTACGAGGTCCTCTGTAATCTACATCAATAGGATCAAACAACACAACAGGCAAGAGCATAGTGATACACAACAGTGCTACCATGCACAGTAAATGCAATAGTAGTCCCTGGGAAAGAGTATATTGGGTTGAACCTAGGTACATTTATGGCTAGCAAAGTCCCATCAAACAGCTATATACAAGAGAATGAAACTCTCTAACCAGATAATGGGGCAAGCTAGTTTCCATAAATGTGGACTGTGAGACATGACACCAACCCAAGGGAAATCAACCAAGTTACCCAATATGAAATACATGTTTGTCTTAGCCAAGAACATAGTGAAGTCTGGAATGCCACTTGAGATACAAACAGGTGGTTCACACACAGAGCCCAAAGATACTGTAGGCATGGCAACTCCTTCAAAAGGTGACATTCATCTGTTGATCCAGGAATTCAAAAAGAGATGGGGTGTTTAGACAGAACTTTGCTAAATCTATATCTGATCTTGACCGCACTGTTTTAATGACTAAATTGAAAGTGAGTCAATTGGAGGAAACAGTGATAGAAAGCATGAAAGGGATGAAATTGGGATGAGGGAATTGGAATAAAAATGTGCTACCATGAAAAGTTGGATAAACTGGATAAAGCCAAAAACATATCAAGGAGGAATAATATGAGAATCAAAGGCATCCTCTAAACTATTAGAAGTACCGAACTAGTGGAATACGTTCAAGACTTTGTTGGCAAAATCCTAAAAGAATAATAAGGAACAAAATTAGAACATTATCAAGTCCACAGAGTATATACAGACTTCAAGATGATTCCATGATAATCCTGGCGGAAAGGAAATCACTTACGATAGCTATGGACTATCTCCACAAAATTGAAAGAAGTAAAGAAATGATCACTTATGAAGACATCTACAGAAATGGGATATTGATTTTTTATGCATAAGACGATAGCAAATAGTCATGAAACCAGCAACGGAACATGGGCATGCCACACTGATCAATAATAAATACAAGAATCACCTCACCAATAAATCTCCATTACTTAAACAAACCTGGGGGAAACTGAACTCTGGGTATCCTTTGGAGCTAGGCCAGAACCTTTTTGCCTACGTAAAACAATTACTGTTAATATCTTAGAGTAAGATAACTATGAAGGTATGGCAAATGCTAACGTGGTAGAATGTACATGATTTTGCAAAATTAAATTGTTATATGATTTATTCCATGTTATATTTTTATTCATTTGGTTGCCTTTGTTACTATTGTCATTTTCACAAGTAACATGGCTTACTTAAAACAAAATAGGACTAAAGGGAGAGAGAACAACGAACAGGGAAAGAGAACTCGTGACCACAATGAGAGAAAATCCCTGAGAAAGCAAAGACAAACAAATGAATGGGAGTGAAAAGTAGAAAGGAATGCCTAGAACAACAATGATGGATGGTAGTCCAGTAATTTCAATTTTAATGTTCAATGTAAAAGGGCTAAAAAGAATAAATCCTCTAGTAAAGAGGGCACTTTTGAAATGGCTGTATACAAAATTCATAGATGTAGTGCTTTTCAGGAGACACATTTGCTAGTTCAAGATGTGAACTGGTTGAGGTCCAGACACTATCAGCTGCAATTCCCCTGCCAGCCCACACAATAACTAAAGGAGTGGGGATCCTAACCATTCTGGCCCTCCATTCACATTGGAATATGTTCAAAGGGATAAAGGAGGGAATGTGAGAGGCATAAAAAGCGTAATTCATAATTAACCATTCACTTTTTCTCTGTTTACAATTCCAATCAGGATAGAAAGACATTTTACCCACCTTATTCCCAAATATGCAGGAGAACAATTAGTGTTAAGAGGTAACTTTAGTGCTGCTTTAAACTCGAATCTTGACAGGTCAATGCCCAACCTGGCAATCTATGAATACCCCTCCCCCCCACTGACAAGATAAATATAGGACCTAAATCTTATGGGATAGATACTGTGATGAAAGGGAATTTACTTTTATATCCTCCGTCCATAAAATGTATTCCTGCATAGATTTTTGTTTATAAAGCGATCATTAGCAGAGCAGATGAAATTGGTTGAGATAAATAATCAGGTACTCTCAAACCATACTACTGCAGTGCTAGAAATAGCCCCTCCACCAACAATACAAATACTACAGCGCACTGGGAAAAATAATGAGATTGCCTTTCGAGATATGGCATTTCAGGCAAGCATTAGAGAGGCCTTAATATATAATATAGGCCATAAGTCAAGCATAAGTTGTCAAACTGTCACTTCACTACTAAAAACTAAACAGAAGACAACATAAAATTAACAATGCTTTGAAAGTAAAGCCTGATCTCAGGACTGTCCATGTGGAGCAGACACTTTTTCAAAAAGAAGCACAAACGTCTTTTAAATAGAAGACATGTAGCCAAGGACTGAAAGAGTCAACTGAAATTGGCAACATACTAGTGCAAATGTTTACAACATTATAATAAATGTGAACTGGAGGAATCAGCCTGGGGCAATATAAGTTGCGACATGTACAGAAGAATCAATAAGGTACAATACAGTATTTATGTGACCAGTTAACCACACCTTTCCACTGCACTAAAAAAAGGCCCTTATTATGATGTCGGGTGGAGATCCATCCGAGAGCTCGTCTGAGGTTTTCTGCCCGACATCATAGGTTTCCGTCCAACCGCTGTATTATGATACTGGAGTTCGGAGGGAAACCCGCAGTGGAATTCCGCCTTGCTTCCGACGGGCTCACAGAGCCCGACGGGGTGTTGGGCAGAATTGTAATCCCAAAATGACAGCGGAGCCAGCCTCGGCCCTGCCGTCGGGATTACGATGTTGCTTTCTGCCTGCCCTTTCAAGGCGGTTCACCACCCATGAAAAGGCAAGCGGAAAGTGACTTTGGGGGCCCCTAGAACGGCTCCCTTCCCCCTGGCCCTCCGCTATGGGGTCTGGGGGGACTATGGTGCCTGCCACACGGTGCAGGAATGTTTGAAATCATCCATTTTTCTATTGCAGCTTGTGCTGCGGCCCTTTTCTGGCCACTGTACAAGCTGCATTAGAAGCGCCCATAGAGCGGTGGCATCCTAATACTGCGGATGGAACCGCCGAATAAGAGTCGGGCGGTTCCATTCCGCTTCGGTGTTGGTCGGACGCTCGTCCGACCAACATTGTAATCAGGCCCGGAGTGTTTTCCCAAAACATTGCAATTTTTTATTTTTTACCATAATATTGTTGCATTTATATTGGGATTTTCTACATATTGTTGTTTAGAATAGTATGGAAAAATCTTAGTTTTTTATTTAATATCATTGTCAAGGATATCATTGAATATAATATCGATGTATGCAATATCATTTTTTCTATATTTTTGTTATTTTGTTTACTATATTTATTTCTGTTTTAAATGGTTAAATGTTTTAGTAGTGGGATGTTGTTTTTATGAGTGAATAGGGTGGGGCATTTTTTAAAAGTTCAAGTTCAGTAACGTTTATAAACACCCATCAAAGTCCAACTTGTACCCAGTGTTGCTTAAATTGGAGTGGGAGTAGTGAATGTACCCTCCTCAAAGTCCAAAACTTTCCCCTGTGTCTCTTATATTGGAGTGGGAAAAGTAAATCGACCCTCCTCCAAGCCCAACATGTTCCCTAATGTTGCTTTGACTGGAGACGGAATAATAAATCTTCACTCCTCAAAGTTAAACACTTTCCCGAATGCGGTTTAGGTTGAAGTGGGAATAGTGAATATCTAATTGATTTCTATTTAAAATCATGAGACATTGGTTTGGTAACACAAGTTTCATTTTTATAATAGTAGCAGCTTTTTTAATCAACCGTTAAATGTTTGTACATTTTGTCCATGTTTTATTTAGCATGTGTTTTTGACAAATGTTTTAATACGTTTTTTCAAAATTATTCATTGATACCAACAAATATTTTTCACATATTATTTTACATTTTGATACATATGTTTTAGAATGTGACATCTGATTTTCAACATGTTTTCATTTTTCACATATTGCAATAGGTTTTAAACATTTTTATTTCAAAATCTTTTTATTGAATTTTGAATCAATACAAGAAAAACATGGCTGAAATATCCAGTACATCAAACAGGTCAAGTGTTACAGATGGCTACCAGGTATACACAGCTTGTTAACGAAGACTCGGCCCAATAGGTGACTGTGCTTCTCCATCCCAATCTAAGCCCTTGGCAATGCCTAGCTTTTCCCTTGTTCAACTGCCCTGTCGTGGGACCTCTGTTCAGGTGTACTGATGTGTCCTGCCCGAACTGTGAGCCCAAAGCTGGGCATTAGGAGAAGACCAGATAGAGAAACCAGAAATGAAAAGCAGAAAAACGAGAAAGAGAAAAAGAAGAAAACAGAAAAACTAAGATTAAACCAAACAGGTGTATCATGGTGGGTGTATTCCAGTGCGGGTTCCTTTGTGAGGCGGCCTAGAGGGCGGGGGCCAGGGTCAGGTGCCTCTCAGACTATGTATCCCTGCAGGGCTCTTTCTTTAGTTAAATGTGGAATAGGTGGAGTGCCCGCAGTCTAGGGCTACATGCAATTAAGGGTAGTCCCTCTGACATTAATTCCACCAACGGTGACCAGATGTAGTCAAAGCCCTTCCGTGTACCCTCTGTAATATCCGTCAAGCGTTCCAGCGCTGGTGCTCGCCATAGTCTAGCGTGCCACTGCGTAGTGGACGGGGCCTCTGCCTTTTTCCAGGCCGCTGCGATCGCCATCTTGGCAGCACCCAGACACAGCCACATGATGGCGCGGTCTCCAGACATTTGTCTTTTCAGTATCGGATCTCGAAGCCCCAGGAGGGTGTGTTCCATGGTCTCCTGGATGGGGTACCCTAGTATCAGTTTTATCTGCAAGAGAATTTCTTTCCAGAATGGCTTGATCGAGGGACAATCCCACCATATATGTCGGAAGTCCCCCAACAGTCCGCATCCTCTCCAGCATCTGTCCGAAGTGTTAGGGAATATTTTATGTGGTTTCTGGGGATACAAGTACCAGTCATACATTATTTTATAGTGAGCCTCTCGAAGGTGCATAGAGCGGTTATGTTTGGCAATGTCTTTGTATAAACGGCTCCATTGCTTCTCCTCCACTGGTCTAGCTAGTGTAGAGTCCCAGAAAATCCTGTGCCTCGGCAGCGAATGTGGGCTCATTGCCCTAATGAGGGAGTAAATAAAGGATACAGAACCCTTGGTGGATGCCCCTGATTGAGCGAATTTCTCAATTGGGAGCAGGTCCCTGGTAGCGGCCAGCCGCTCCAGGGGTTGCTGCACCCAGTGTTTGAGCTGTGTGTAGTGAAAGCCCTCTGAGGGCTGTAGATGGAAAGCTTTAACGCATTCCGCGAATGTCAGGAGTTCCCCTTTCTTGTATAGGTGGGAGATCATGAGACAACCCCCCAATCTCCACTGCGTAAAGGGCCCGTCCCGCATTGGGTTGAAATGTATGGGGGTGTAGGGCGAGGGGAAGGTTGTCAGGGAGAGTGTTTTAGTAAGTAGGTCCCATACTCGCAGGGTAGTGGCCGTGGGGGTGCTGATGTAAGAGTTTGGGGGCCTATGTTGCTTCTTTAACCATAAGAGGTCCCAGATGGTCCTGCCCGTTATCTGACGATCCATATGGAGCCAGTGTTTTTCGGACTCTCTGAGAGACCATTCCGTTATGACTCGGAGCTGTGCCGCTCGGTAGTATCCCCTGAAGTCCGGGAGGGCTAGACCCCCTTCTGTTCACGGTCTAGTTAAGACCCGGTGTGAGAGTCGGGTTCTTTGTCCCTGCCATATGAATTTAGTGATCGCCTTTTTCAGGTCAATAAATAGTTCCCTGTCTACAGGGATCGGAAGGCCCTGGAAGAGGTAGAGGAGTCTAGGGAGGATATTCATCTTTACTGCATTTATTCTCCCTATCCAGGAGGTGTAGGCCGTTTTCCACCGATTCAGATCCGCCTTAATCTGTCTCATCAAGGGCGGGTAGTTGGCCTTGTAAAGACCAGATATTTTTGGAGTGAGCTTGACCCCTAGGTATGAAATATCTTTGCCCGTACAACAAAAGGGGGAGGTCTCCTTTATTTGCTCCAACACTTCTCCTGGTAGGGTTAGTTTGAGCAAGAATGACTTTGCGCGATTCACCTTGAATCCTGATACTCTTTCAAAGCGATCGAGCTCATCTTGAATTGCAGGGAGCGAATTCAGCGGGTCGGTGATAGGGAGGAGCACGTCGTCCGCAAAGAGGGAGATTGTGTGGGCGTCAGTGCCAAAGGTGACCCCTTTTATGTCAGGGTTCGCCCGGATCCTCTCTGCTAGGGGCTCGATGCTAAGAGCAAATAACATTGGGGACAGGGGGCAACCCTGCCTTGTCCCCCGCGAGAGTGTAAAGGTGTCGGAAGCTGCCCCGTTTACAAGGACTCTCGAGCTGCGAAAGTGGTTGTTGGCCCGCACCATACCAATGAAAGTTTCGTTAAATCCGAATCTTCTCAGGGTTCATAGTATGAAGGCCCAGTCGACCCGATCAAAGGCCTTCTCCGCGTCCAATGAGAGAAGGGCCGCGGGGATGCCTTTCTTCTGCGGTTTCTCGATTATATGCACTATTCTACGTAAGTTGTCGTGGGTCTGCCTTCCCTTAATAAACCCGACTGATCCGGGTCGATCAATGCAGGGAGGAGATTTTCTAGGCGGGTGGCCAGAATTTTAGAGTACAATTTGGCGTCCAGGTTAAAGAGTGCAAAAGGCCTATATGAGGCGCAAGCTTTTGGGTCCTTACCTGGTTTGGGAATTACTGAAACTAATGCCTCCCCCATGGAATCTGTCACCCTTTGGGCAGTCGCTATTTTGTTAAAAAGGATCACCAGATGGGGTGTCAGTTCAGGAGCAAACATACGATAGAAGTGGGCATTAAGTTCATCAGGGCCAGGGGCCTTCTGAGTTTCAAGCGTCTATCGCTTGCTGGACCTCTTCCCTAGAGAAGGGCCGGCCAAGTTCCTCATTGGTTTGGGCAGATATCTGAGGTAAATTCAGGGACATCAAGTAGCTTTCCTGGGCTTGGGCATCGACTGGGGCCGCGGAATAGAGGTTGCTATAGAACTGCCCAAAGGCATTCGCATTACTCTCTTCATTGAAATGGGAGACGCCTGCGTTGTCCACTATCTGCTTAATATATTGTTTTTCTTGGTTTACCCTTAGTTGTCGTGCCAATAAGGTGCCTATCTTGTTGCTGCTTTCGTATCCTCGGGCCTAAAGCCTTAGGATGGAATTCTCTGCTCTATTAGTATATATGGCCTTTATTTTACCCTTTAGGGAAGTGACTGTGCGGTGAGTTTGGCTCGATGGGGACTCTTGGTGTTTTTTTTCCGCCATTTGTAGTTCCTTTTCCAATAGGAGCCTCTCCCCCCTCTGCTGGTTTCTAAGTGTGGTGGCTAATTCTATGCATTTGCCCATAATAACTGCCTTAAAGGCGTCCCAGTTGTTGGAAAAAGAGGTAAGGGCGGGATCGTTGTTTTTAAAGTAGTTCGTGATTGCCGTTCTTAAGTCATCTCTAAGGAGTCTATCCCTGGTGATAAAATTGGGAAAATACCATCTCCTATGTTTTGGGCGCGGAGCTGGCCAATTTAGTAATAACTCCAGGGGGGCATGATCTGAAAGGCAGATCGGGTGGAACCTGGCATCCGCTACTGTGAAGAGAAGGGATTGACTGAGAAAAACATGATCTATTCTAGAGTGGGTTCTATGGGAATGGGAAAAAAAGGAGTAATCCCTCGACATAGGGTGGGCTTCCCTCCAGGCGTCTAGTAAGCCCAGACGATGAAGAGAGGCTTTGAGAGCATTATTGAATGTCCCACCCGCTGCTTTAGGAGGGTGAGTCGTGTCCAGTGTGGGGTCCCATATGAGGTTGAAGTCCCCCATCAGTAGAATGTCTCCCGAGGAAAACCCCTCTAGTGTAGTTAAAAAGGATTCCAGAAAGTCCAGTTGCCCTGTGTTAGGTGCATATATTGTGGCAATGGTGCAAGCTCGCCCCCTGATCTCCCCTCGTACCATTAAAAAGCGCACTGCCGCATCGGATTTAGTAGCTTGGTGGTTAAAGGGGATCGAGGAATGGAAGAGAAGAGCCACTCCGTTTTGTTTCGTAGGGGCCGAGGAGCGAAAGATCTGGGGGTATCACTTGTGTTTCAGCCTACCCTCTTCACATTTATTTAGGTGGGTATCCTGTAGAGCGGCAATCAGGATCTGGTGATCAGATAGGTACTTCCATAGGGATTGTCTCTTGTTGGGGGAGGTAAGCCCCCTTACATTCCAGGAAAGGCAGTTAACTGCCATGTTTCAGTGTATGGACCTCCCCCCCCCTTATTAGTCTCTCCTATGATCCTCCTCCCCTCCACCCCACCCACCCCCCTCTCGACCCCGCACGCCATATCAATTTTTAAAAACACCATGATACACAACATATACAACTGTGAGTTGTGGAGACTTCCATCCCAGAGGAAGGCCTCACTATGCCCAACTCTAGGAGCGAGCCCATTTCCGCTCCCAGAAACCCCTATAATCATGTTGTTAGGGTGCTAACTCCTTTACCTCCGAACTTATTTCGATTACCCTCCCATCTATTTTGTGCCAGGAACCAAGGACGCAAGATGTCCGGCAGACTGATAGTCTCAGTCCTTGATATGTCTGTAGAGGAGCACCATCCCTTCATTCCCCCTCCTTTAACCCCCATTACCTTGACCTCTGTATCAGGTTATCCTTGGGCGATCTGACTGTGTGGGACTTAGCCAGATATGCCAGGCTCCCCCACCCTCTGGGCGTGGGAGTGCTCCCACGCCCAATCGACCTCCATGGGCTGCCTCCTCTCTGTTCCTTCGGCTGTTCCCCTTCACCGTTGTTTGAAGTGGACCCTCTTGTTGGAGGGGGGGTCTGATTCCCAGGAGCGCCACCGCTTCCTCCATCTCTGTGCAGTGGAGCTGCTTGTTGTCCAATTGGAAGGCAATACCAAAGGGATAAGTCCAACGGTACCTTATTTGTCGCTCACGCAGGGCTTCTGTAATCGGCCGGAACTGCTGCCGTCGCGCCAGGGTGGCCTGAGCCACGTCTTGGAACAGAGAACAAGTGGCGTTTTGGAAGGAAATTTTATCATATCCTCTCGCTTTTTGGAGCACCAGTTCTTTTGTTTTGAAGGAACTAAATTTCGCTAGGACGTCTCTTGGCCTCCTGTTGGTTCCGGGCAACTTCGGCCCCACTCTATGAGCCCGCTCCAGTCTCACCTTCGGGCCTCCCTCCCCGATGACTGTGGAGAAGAGGCCCACCAGGAACGCCTCCAGGTCAGGGCCCTCGCAGCCTTCTTCCAGGCCTCTGACCCTTATGTTGTCTCGTCGGGAGCGATTCTCCAAATCTTCGCACTTGAGGGCGGATGCCCATAGCTGGTCTCGAAGCTCCGTCGTGCACTCCTCCAAAGGCCCTATTCGTTCTTCCAGCTCCTGGCATTTTGCTTCCAAGTCCAGGGTGCGAGAGCCCACTGAGTCTACGTCAGCTTGTAGGGCCACCATCTTCACCCTCATCTCCGCTTTGAAGGCTTTGAAGGCTTCGAAAGAGGCAACCATGTCGGCCTTGATATCCTCTCTCAGCTCCTTCCTGTAGTCCCTGAGGGACACCAACAGGTCCTTCCGGGTGAGCGCCATGCTGCCCCCTGACTGTGTCTCTCCCTCCTTGGCTGATCCTGTGCCAGGCTGGGCAAAGTAGTTGGAGACTTTGTTGGTGACGGCTTTTTTGGGTGGCATATGGGTGTCGGGGGAACGGCCAACCCGGGGCCGCCCCACCAATGGCCTGAACGTTGATCAAGTGGCTTCCACCATCGGGGTGCTTCGTCACAGGCCAGTTGCTTTCCCGGCCCCGCTTCTCAACTGTCCGCTAGGGGGCGTCAAGCCAGGCCCCACCAATCGCCTCTGGGTGTTAGGCCCTCGCTCCCTCCTTCTTCTTCTTAGAAACTACTCTGGTGCTGGGACCGCCATGGGGGGGAGACTGCGCTTGTTTCCCCAGAAGTCTACTTTGGTTGGGGGCTGTGATCACTGATCATAGCTCTCCCCAGCAACTGGTTGGTGGTGCCACGCGGGTGATCGGTGCCATGTTAGGATCAGGAACCGTCCCTGGACCTCTCAGGAGCTCCTCTGATGAAGGGACCAGAGGGGGGAGAGCGCGCCTGCCCCAGAAGTCTAGTGTGGTTGGGGGCTGAGCTTTCAGGTCATTGCTGTCCTCTGCGCCTGGCTGGTGAAGTGAAGCGGCAGGTCGGCGCCATTTTAAGGTCAGGCATCAGACGCGGGGGGTCAGGCGTCCCGTCCGGATCCCCCAGCTTCACGCTTCGCTTATGCAGGGGTTCCCCCACAGACCAGGGAGGGTCCCGTAGCCTCCATCACCCGCCTGCAGACCGCGAGACCCCCCGTCGAGCCCTTACTTGATTCGAGCTCTCGGCGCAGATCCGACACCCGGCACAGGGGAAAATCACCTCTCCAGAGAGTGCCACCAGGTGAGAGCGTCAGTGGGAGTCGAATGGACCTCAGGCCGGATCTTCGGCGGCAACCTTTCTCTTTTTACTGCAGTCCGCTCTCCGCCGCCATTTTGTGAAGCGCTGCGGCGCTCTGGAGGCCGCTCCTCTCGCCTCTGGCTGCGGACAATCAACGGCCCCTCTTGGCTCACCTCGGCATTCCGGTGGTTCCGCTGTCTCTTACGCAGCTGAGGCCAGGTTCGGAGGCGAAGACAGCACCATGTGCTAGTGAATTTTCACGGGGCCTGGGACGGAGCCGTTTGGGGTCACGTTCGAGCGGCCATGATGGCTGGCCACACCCCTATTGTATATATTAACAAGTACCATAAATTATCAAGTGTAATAATTTATAGTACTTTTTAATACATTTTTACTTTTTTAATAGGTACATTTTAATTTTCCATTGTTCATTATGGAGTGTTAGTCTTTTATTGGAGTTTTTTATGTTCATTTATCAGCCATTTTTCATACAGCTTTCTTTATTTTTTTTAGCGTATTTAACCTCATAGCAGGTTGTTCAAGCTTCTGTGTGGTGGCAGATCCCTGTTCCTGCTCACTGGGTCAGGTACGAGTTAACTTTAAGCTACTTTGTGAGAGTTTAGTAATTGGGTAATGTGGTTAGGGTTAGTTTAGTAGTATAGGTTAGTGTTTTATAAGTGTTGATTAGTTAAATGTTAGGCTGCCTTTTTAGTACAAGTTTGGACATCTGGGTCCTGATTATGATGTCGGGCAGAAGGGCACCGTTGCGGAATGAGAACCGACCGACCTCAGGTCGGCGGTTCTGACTGCATCATTTGGGTACGACCGCAAACAGTGCGGTTGGAAACATCCATTTTTCTATGGGAGCTTGTGTGGCGGGTGGAAAACGCATGCAGCATAAGCTTCCATTGAAAAATGGATGTTTCCAACCATCCCTGCACCGTGCAGCAGGCACTACAGCAGGCACCTCATGGTGCCTGCTGCATGGTGCAAGATGTTTAGAGAGGCACCATAGGTGCCCCCAAGGGCCAAATGCGGAGGGCCTCCAAAGTCAGTTTCCGACAGCCAATGCAAGTCAGAAAGGCCGACATGGATTGGCTGTCAGAAATCGACATTATAATCCTGACGGCAGAAACACCATCCTTAAGGGATTTTGAGGCCTTTCTGACTGGAGCCCGTCGGAACCGTGTTGGATTCCCTGGCCGGTTTGAACTCCGACTGCCGTCATCATAATACGGCGGTCGTACTTTAAACCTACAATGTCAATCAGAAAGCTTTCTGACTGACATTGTAAAAAGGCCCTTGGTGTACTATTTAGCTACACAAAAATACTTTATTCTACTTACTTTTGAAAAATTGGATTGTTTTCTTGGGAGGTTGATTTTTTGTTTCTTCTCGGTCACTAATCTGGCACAGAGTCACCTTCTTGCAGTTTTGTATTTTTTGATCTAATTTCATGCATGTTTTTAGGGCTTTTTTATGCTCAATTTTTAATTAGTAATATGTTTGCATTGGATACTAAGGACCTCATTACGAGTTTGGCGGAGCGGGCGGTTCACCAAATCCCCGCTCCCACACCGCCAAACCCAAACACTGCCCTCCCAGCAGATTACAATACAAATCGTTGTCTGGCGGGCAGGCGGGCAGTGTGGTGGTTCCCAAACGGTGCTGTAAAATGACTCAATGAGCCTTTAATACTGCCCCGCTGTGGGACCACCACAGCAGGTTCCAGAACGGCATGGACTGTAAAGTCCATGCCATACTGAAACTGCGGGGCTTGCACACAGGGGGTCACAACATGTGCCCTCCTGCATGCACCTACCTGGATGGGGCAAGGGTTTCCCCTCTACCAGCTTATACATGGCAGTGCTGACCGCCATGTAAGGCTGGCGATTGGGAAATTCAAAATATGCATGGTGGTGCCGCAGCAGCACCGCCAGCATGTTCTGAGCCCCTGACCGCCACACCACCACCATGGAACGCAGTTGCCTGGCAGTTGCGCGGTCAAGGACAGTCCGACTGCCAAACTTATAAAAACGCGGTTGGACCGCCAGCGCGGCGGTGGCTGGACTGCCACCGCCACGCCCCCACGTTCCAGACAGACCCTGGGGACAAAACCTGTTTTTTTTTTAATTGGCGCCATGGATGAGCCCAGAAGCCGTGGATCAGATTAAAAAAAAAAAAAAACATGGGCTCCCATCCTTTTTAAATCTTAGACCCATGTGGTGGGCATGGGCCCAGGGGTTCACCGTTTTTTATTTTTGGGGGAGGGGAGTGTGCAGCCTCTCTCTCAGTGCCTTTTTTAGGTCCCGGGAAGCCCATCCCCCATGGCTGCTTTTTATTAAATGTAGAGGGGTCATGTGGCCCCCCACCATGAGTCTCTTTAGGGGAGGAGACTATAACTCGTGCCCTTGCCATGCACTGCTAATCAACTTCCATATTACATCACCCATAACATGTTCTATGACATCTTTGACTGCAACATTTGAAATGACATCACTGATGACAACAAAGTGAATAGCAGAAGCATGAATTATAGTTACTTTAGGGCACAGGTTATAATTACGTGAGATAATGATAACTGATTAATTTTAGTGTTATTGCTTATTTTAAACAGTATGTTTTAACTGGCATTTTCATTTAACTATAACGTCCCGTTAACTTTTGTTTTTTAGTATATTTATATGTTGAATATTATTTGAACTTGAAACCTATGTACCTCTACATGCATGACAAAATGCTGATTACCATGATTGTATCATGTCTGGAGAATAATTTCTTTCTTTTTCAGAATCAGGTTTTTCAGCAGATCAGAGGTGTCGCCATGGGGGCCTGTTTCTCTCCAAGTTATGCCTGTCTGCATATGGGGTTTTGGGAGGAACAGATGCTCATGGCGGCGCACAGTGAAACTTTTTCCAAACATGTCCTTTGCTGGTATAGGTACATAAATGATCTGTTCATGATTTGGAGAGGTACAGAACGGGATGCCCAAAAATTCATAGAACAGATCAATGTGAACAATCTGAAATTACAATTTTCTGCCCAAATGAGTAAGGAGGCTGTTGTTTTTCTAGATGTAGAAGTGTTTGTGGTTAACAATAATTTGGAAACAAAGCTTCATCGGAAACCAACTGCGGGGAATACCATTCTCCATGCATCTAGTCATCACCCCCAACACTTGATTCACAGCATCCCCTATGGGGAGATGCTGCGAATACGCAGGATCTGCAGCACAGAAAAGGAATATGTTCAGGCACAGGAGGAGAGTAGAAAAAGATTCCTAGCCAGAGGGTATTCCAGGGATGTAATTAGAGTGGCTGTAGACAAGGTAAATAAGAAAGAGAGGGTTGAAACATTAATAGCTAGACCCATTCCCCGCAATGGCAGTCAGGAGCAGAGCGTGCAATCAGTGCGTCTCATTTTGACATATAACCGCCAACACAAAGCCCTACGGAAAATAGTTAATAAAAATTGGGCTTTAGTTCAGAATGATTCGGTTTTAGAGGGCACAGTTACCAATAGCCCCAAAATCACGTTCAGAAAAGCTCGCTCCATTAGCAATTCCCTCGTAAAAAGCAGCCCTGAGATTAAATCCATGACAACATGGCTGAATGCGAGGAACGGCTTTATCAAATGTGCCATATGCAAGGCTTGTAAATACGGGTCTAATAGAACATCTTATATAACTCCATTCAAACCGAAGCCTGTAGTCATCAACAAAAAACTCAACTGCAAAACAGAATATGCAGTTTATGTGCTGGAGTGTTCGTGTGGCCTGCAGTATGTGGGTAGTACCAAGCTGCAGGTCCACAAACGAATACTCCAGCACATTAGAGCCATCACTAACAATGATGAAGCCTATCCGGTAGCAAGACATTTTAAAGCCTCACATAATAACAACTTGGAGGATCTGAGATATTTTGTTATCGATACAGTCTTACCTCTCAGACGAGGAGGCAACCGTGAGTCAATGCTGAGAAAACTGGAAACACGCTATATACTTGAGTTAGATAGCAAAACTCCTAACGGTTTGAATTCCAGTGAGGATTTCTATACCTGCCTGTAATTATCATGACTTATCATGATTATTGTGCCTGTAATCATTATGGATTTTATGCATTTAACCTATTTTTAAACATCTTGTGGGTTTACATATGCTGCCTCATTGTTTACATTTTTACATTTTTAACAATTTTTTGTTTCATTGTTTTAGCTTTCACACAATGGTAATTTTTAATGTCTTAAACCAGGTTTCAAAATCACGGCTGTGATGGAACTGGTGGGAGATTAGTTTGTTTAGAAAACACATACAATTGTTTTAATTTGACTTAGGTTAAGAACAAAGCCCACTGGGGCACGATTCACTACTTTTCCTTGATTCTTTTATGGTCATGTTTTCATTATATTAAAAACATTTCTATACAGTGGGATGTAGTGCGGTATTCAAACTGGGCATACTCACTTGTTGAGGCACATGAGCTAAAGCAACTATTTACAATGGGATTTTAGAAAATGAATTACTGTTTTCTTTTAAGTCTTATGTGATGTTGTTTTCAGCTTGCTTTTAGCATATTTTAAACTATCTTTTATTATGCTATGCCTGTCATCAAGATATATTCATGTATTTAATTATTTATTAATAATTATATGAAATGTGTTTTTGTCTGGGGAAACTCTTCTCGATACAATATATATTATATAATGACACAATATTGCCCAATGATACAAGGATTTAGGTACATTGTATCTGTTCTTCTATGTCTATGAACAATTGTTAAGCACTGGCACTTTAAATAGGTGGAAGCACCACATCAGCGCGTCATGTGATCAAGGCATCGTTGATGCCGAAACGCGTAATGGCGATGGTGCAGGGCGTTCTTTGGAAATAAACACACATTGCACCTTAATGGGTGTGTTTTCGTCTGTCGAGGAGTGGATGTTGTGTGGCGAAGTCCAGGGATATATATATATATATATATATATATATATATATATATATATATATTATCTACTGGCGGTCGCCAGTAGATAGTTATAGTTACAACCTATTATCCATAGGAAATCCGCGACATTCTATTTGAAATAACTCTCTTGCCGGTTGACGTATCTTCGCGAAATTTTCAAACTTTGTGGCCCGCTCCGGTCCGCTCCTACCCTGAAAGTCTCGGGGGATTCGTCAAGCGGGGGCCGAGAAAAAGGGGGTCCCAAAACGTGTTTTCCCCATGCACTTTTCCATAGGAAACTTTAGACACGGCTACAGCCCGAACTGCTGAACGGAATTACACCAAATTTGGCAAAGAGGTAGTTCTTGGTTCAGAAAGAACCCTTTTTGTTAAATGGTGTAAATCCGTTCAGTAGTTGCTGAGAAAATGAAAAGTAAAAAGTTAGTGATATCTATGGCCGAGTAGGGTCCGCGTACCCTCAGCGCACCCTGCGCGCACTGTCCCGATCACGAGCTGCATGTTAATTGGCTGTCAGCTGGCTGTCAACATTCCGATTCAGGAAATATTGGCAGCCATTTTGTCCCTCGGTAGAACCGAGGGACAGAAACAAGTGCGCAAAGCGCACAAAGGGAGCAGGGTAGAAACACCCTGACCCCTAGGTTTGCTCAGGGGTCCCACAAGGACCCCCTGGGCAAAAATAAAAAAAAAATGTAAAAAATCGGCAGGATGCGCTCAGGGTGCGCGAATCCTGCCGAGAAATCGAAGCGCGGTCTCCGCGCTCGATGTAATTGGCCCCCGGGTGGCCCAAGTCCCGGGGGCATGGTGGGGGGATAATTTAATGTGTGGGGGCCTCAAAGGGCCCCC